>PNEQ01012025.1:0-29237 GCA_003012365.1 Medauroidea extradentata | reverse complement strand
ACGAAAAGTTCATGTCGCTAGAGATGACCATGCAGCAAAGATGCAGATGCGCTCACAAGACACTGAAACAAGTTTCTGCAAAATTCGTTTCACCAAAAATCAGTGACAGTAACGATAATAATAAAGATTCTGCTCTAATCCTACGTTTAGTCGACAAAGCAGTCAAAGGCCAGCGATTAACCTCTGAGGATAAACTAAACTCCCATCAGTGAGTCATTTCACCATGTTTGGAAGTGAAGTTATTAAGGCCATCGCAAAACGGCCTACCAGTTGTTGAGGATAATTATTACTTAATTTACTATTTTTTTTAAAGCCAAACACTATTACTGAAAAGTCTAAAGAAATTATTTTGACAAAACTGAGCAACAATTTTACAATATCAGCTTTCCTTTAGGATCAAGCAAATAATTAATCGTACAGCAGTTAAATCTTTATTAATGATATATTTTAACGCTGCAAATAATGCCTGTTACAAAAACCCTTCACGAGACTGTGGCGCGGCACAATAAGTTTAAATGTTTATCGGCTCTAACACCTATTACAAAAGGTATTGTAACTATGCCCGTATTTCTTCCTTTTCAATATAGACAGAATAACTCCGGAATATTTAATGCAATATAATGTATAGGTCACCAAAGAACGGTTGGCTTTCTAATACGTCGAAAACTATAAGAATATATTACTGAGACGATAAATAATTGTAATTTCCAACCATTAAAAATTTAATATACTTAATCACTGCATTCACAAATATTACATGTGCCCAAAAACCACTTTGCAATATAAGATTTGTTGTAAATTGCTAAAACAAAGCAAGTTCAACAATAATTAGTGGCATTAAAAACTTTATTTAATTTACAATTATTTACGTTTTTACGTTACATATCAACTGAAAAGCCATTAAGTAAAATATTATTTCAACAGGCCAAATCATGCGAATAATATTTTTCATTTCACAGTTAGCAACCTGCACAAATAAAAAAAAAAACATGAACACATTAACAAACACGTTAATTGACTTCCCTATTGTTATTTAATTTTAAGCATGTATTAAAATATAAGAACAAAGTGACAATTATATGTAACCAAATATTTAATTCAACTAAATAACTACTGCAAATAAAATGCAAGTTTAGTTGTCATGTTGGTACTGATACTGTAGCCATACTTATTTGGTTACTTCATCTAGTACAACTACGAATTGATTGCTGAAATAAGTAATGCTTGAAGAATAAGCATTACTTAATGAAGTAGTAAGTACATAGTTGACAAAAAAACTTTCGTTATGAATTCCACCATAAGTGCACATTCGATTTATGTAATGACTGCATAATGTCGTTACAACAGACTTATATTGTTTAAAAAATTACGCAATTTCTCAAATTTTTAAACAATTTAGTGACGTAATAACGAAAGTTGTCCATAAGCTTATTTTTTGTTCAATTAACAAGTTGTAAACATTTTATTTTAATTTCTGAATTTTGAAACCGAAACCTACAAACAGTCAAAAATCACCTCATATTAAGCCTGTTTAGTTTCTGCAGCTCGCGCTCATTGAAACCTGCACAGTTAAAATCACACATTATACAATAGTAAAACCAGGTGTTATAAAATGTTTCGAAAGGATATGCACAAGTAACATCGAAGTGCATATATACTGCACTGTGATAGCTAACTTATTAAAAACTTAAGTCAAACATGTGTTTTTCAATTTGTCCGAGCAGCATAGTGGGAGAAACACTATCCTGAAAATCGACATAAAAATTTTATTAATTTTATTATTTATTGTCTAGACAATCTTCATGGCCCCGTTGCTTAGCAGTAGGTCACGGTCGTAGAAGAACAGGTCTGGACACTCGTCTATCTACCAATTTATTTTGCTTGACCCCCTTGTTGTTTGGCTGTAGTTCGTCAAGTTACCGAGAATATTGTGTTTTATTGGCGCTTCAGTTAGGGTGGTCGGACTCAAACACCGCTCACTTTTTTCCATTGTTAAATTTATAAAGTAAATAATGATTGCTGGAGCCTTTTCTTAAATTTGTGAGCGAAGAAAGTATTTCATAAATTGATAAAAAATACGCTTTGATAAATTGTTTACTTAGTGGAAAGGAAGTGGGCGGAGTTTAGTCCGACCGCCCTAACTGAAGCGCCAATAAAACACAATATTCTCGGTAACTTATTGAACTACAGCCAAACAACAAGGGGGTCAAGTTTCCAGGCGAGTGTCCAGACCTGTTCTTCTACGAGAGTGTAGTAGGTGCATACTAAATGCTATATTTAAATAAATGTAAATTTATAATCGATTTTCAGGGTAGCATTACATCACACCCACTAAATTCACTTCACAGACAAAGTGAAAACACATTTTCGACTATTTGAAAGCTATCTATCACTACGCAAAATTAACACATTCCGTCATGATTGATTAGTGACCAGAAAAATTCGCGGGTTCACCTACCTGTGAGCTAGCCTCCATGAATATATGTGTACTCAAGCAGACAGCAGCTGTTCATTGGCTGCTCGCTGACTCAGTGATATGGGCCTGCATTAAGTAACATTGTAATTATTGGCTCAGCTACTTCAAGGATGTGTCCAATAAGTCTACGTCCAATTATGAGTAGGGCCCGGTAGTTTTCGCGAAAAGATTTTTACCTCACTTTGTTTCAGTGTCTTACGTGTACACCTGCAGCTCAACTTCGTGATTATTGGCAGAGTGTTTTTGTACAGAGTTGTTATTCATTTGACAGTGCCAATCAGTACATGGATAACTGTGACACAACACGTCTGTGATTTACGGGTTTATCCTCCAGACGTTGTATGTTAAGGCATCCAATCACTAGAGCCACGATTTTTTGGCGAAAAGATTTTTGCAACATTAGGTTTCGATGCGTCATGTGCACATCTGCAGCTCTGCTACATCGTCTGTGATTGGATGATTTTACTCTCACTGGCCTTGGCAAATTATAGATGTACAAACTCACAATAATCTTATTCTGATTGGTGCAGTCAAATGAGAGACGTGTGCGAACAAATACACGCTGCCAATAACCTTGAAACAGAACTGCCGATGTGCACGTGAGTCACTGAAACAAAGTGGGGCAAAAATCTTTTCGCGACAAAATCGTAGCCCTACCAATCACTAACCACAAAGCAGAGATGCAGGTGCGCACGTAAGGCACTGAAACCAAGTGCGGCAAAATTTTTTTCGCGAAAACCATCCGGGCCCTAATTATGAGTGTCACCAGAACTTACAGTTACTGAAATTTTAGCTTGTGCATGAAAGAAAACGCGAATCTTTCAGGTCCCTAGTCATGACTACAGATGCATCCTATGCATACTCTAGTCCCACCATTTGTCCACTAGCTGCTACTCAGTGGAACAGTAGACAATGAACGAATAGAGAGGGCTTGAGTAGGCATAGGATATTTGATTCTAACATGCAAGCCATTGAATTCGCGAAATTTCACAATCTCTAGTCATGACTAACCGAGTATATACAACTAGCCAAAATAACAAACCACTTAGGACTTTCATGTGCGTTGGCTCAACAGCGAGCTAAACCCAGTGGTAATCCCTCTGTGTGTCTCCTCAGCCGGCGAAGAGAGTCTAGTAAGCTGTCGTGTGCAGCCCGTGGCACGTCTGTATCAGGGGCGCGACCCTGGCCGCAGAAACAACGAAGGAAAAGTGCGCGTGGCTTTCTTGGAACACCGTCGACGACTACACACGTGCGGTATACCCCGTCCCCCCCGGGCCAGTCATCATCTCTAAGAGACGATTCACTGTAAAGATTGCACTTCTTACGGGCGCTACCTACCTCTGAGCCCTGGCGTGAGCAAGGATAAGAAAGTCAGTCACTTTCACGATAGCGCTTTCGGATAAATACTGTTTCCTGCACTGAGACGAGTAAAGTATTGTTATCGGAACATAAATCTGGGGAAAATATTTATGAGTAGGTGTTCTCGTGTGTGTTTTTGAGAATTAAAATACTTAATTATTTCGTCGTGATTTTCAGGGTATTGAAAAATAAATCAGCGGTGGTATATCTGGAGGTTCTAAACTTACTGAGTCCCACCTAATTTAATACAGCAAGTAATTCCCTACTCATACTCTCTCCCGGGTAGATGCCGGCCTTCGTACTTTAGTCGGTTAGGCGCCGATCTGCGGTACGAGAGGCCATGGGTTCGAATACTGACTCTGGCATTGATGTTGTGTTGTCCATCTACCTCGTTTCACCCTCATCGGCTGTTAAGACCTAGTTATCAAAGGGCCGTAAAACCCCCCCACCAAACCTCCCAATAATTTCAAATAAAGTTACGCTCGCACGTATCCTTTTAAGGTATTCAACTAACTTCTAAAGCTTATATTATTGTAGTCAAAATTAACGAAATTGGGTGTTTTTGCGGTTTCATTTTTTGGCATGATAATCTTGGTTCGGAATATCTGAAAAGGTATAGGTACGTGCAGCACACCTTTAACAATAACATTACGTCATAAAATGGTAGGATAACCACTGAATTTATTATAGACAGGGAAACAAACATTTCACGAGTACGACATGCATGTCAGAATCAATTCCTATTTACACACAAGCCCCGACCATTTGTCCATTAACTGCTACTTACCGGAACAACAGACAATGACAAATGGACGGGCTCGAGCATGCATAGGACAGTGAATTCTAACACGTCGGTCATTTAACTCGGGAATTATTCCTTTCCCTTCTCATAGAGGCAAATTATCTGCGAGAAGACTACACAGCAGTTCACTGACTTGCACCTAGAAGCTACGGGGAGGCGTAGTGAGCGTATTGTGTCGCCCTCAGCTCTAAGCATTTCTTGGACTCGAACACGCAAAATACGTCTATCTAGGCGACTACCTTAAGGGCGTCCAAGTGAGGAAAAATAATAATTTTATATTTGCATGAAATATTTTTAGTTTTGTAAACGATACTTCGGAGTACATTTTCCACCCACGAAAAAAAAAAAAAAAAAAAAAAAAATAAGCTCAGTCAGTTTCCCAACAATGATGGCATTTCAAAGTCAGAATTTGCATGTTTTTTTTTTGTTCTTATAAGCCACAAAAAACAATGGTCATAATAACATTAAAAAAATCACTTTGAAACTACGCATCACAGAGCATTGTTCGCCACGTGTTAAAATAAATTACATAATAGATTTTGTATTTTAAAAAAATTCAGAATTTTTTTTAATTCAAAAATTTTTTGTAATTGATTTTAAAATATGTCAAGCAGTAGCCCGTGACATGTAGTTTGTGTGAATTTTTCCATTTCATTATGTTTATTGGTTTTTGTGGCTTATTATAACGAAAACCGCGCAAATTTTTACTCTGAAGAACAATTATTGGAAAACTGGAGTGATATATTTATTTCGTAAGAGGAAAATATACTCCCAAACGACGTCTACAAAACTAACACTATCTCATACAAATATAAAATTACGAATTTTTATCACTTGAACACCATGAAGGTCCTGATTGTGAAGGAAGAGATTTTTCTTAGTACTAAACACGAAGGTTTTCAGCGCCGGTGAGCGGTGATATGAGATAAATGCAGAGCAGCGCCGGAATGAAGAGGCAAGGAAAAGAAAGCAATCCCCTATAAATCCCTCCTATAGGTGGTTAGCGATAAATTGAGCTCTATTGAAGCCCTAGTTACTCTTATTTCTTCAGTTAATTTACAGTTTCCTCTCACTTTTAACATATACAAAGCATTATAAGGAACAATCTTAGCTAATCGAGTGTACCGTACTCGAAAGTAATGGTCTAAGGTCACAATAAATAATACTGTTTCATCGTCAAGTACGATGTCAACATAAAAAAAAACCGAGTCAAAACAGCCAGGATCCTGCTCAGTTTATCTCTTCAGTCCATTTGTATCTATCCACAGCAATTTAGTAATAACATTGACATCCAGGCCATGATCTTCAATTATTTCAAACAACTGCAAATAACTGGAATATTTTTTAACCAAATGCTTTGAAAAATTTTTAAACTGTGTGCAGTTATACGATACACAATTTTTCCAAAGCTTTATTTATTTTTTTAATAATGTACCGTATGCTAGCAAAACATTATTTTGACCCATTTTGGCTTATTTTGACAGCAAAATATGTGATATTTCAGGGGGCAAAAATCGAAAAATCTGTTTGGTGTACTGCAAAAGAAAAATTCAGATACAAACTATTATATATATATATATATATATATATATATATATATATATATATATATATATATATATATATGTGTGTGTGTGTGTGTGTGTGTGTGTGTGTGTGTTTTAAAACTGTAAGAATGAATTTTTGATGTATGTATTAATTTGCATTATAATGTTTTTTTTTTTTTTTCGAAACCACTGCAGAACTAAAGAGCGAGGCCTTAAGGGGCCCACCTCCCTGGCTGTTGGATTGCGCTGCAGTGGGTTAGAAATATCAGTTTATTTGGTCAACTGATACACATTTTCTTGACGTACCTATCTACGAAAATAAAACACATTCCAGAGAAGAATTATAAAGAACTTTGAAAACGTAACGTGTATTGGAAATGCTATTTCCGAGCCCTCCAACATAGCTAAAAAAAAAAAAAAAAAAAAAAAAAAAAACGCCTTTTCACACAGCTATATCACAAAATTTACCACCCAGATTGGTACTAAACAACGTAAGGACTCTACAGTGAACCATGGTACATACTTTCCAGCAATATAATTATGGGGTGGCCGCTTAGAGTCCCATAGTTCCAGCGATACAAGGGAAACACTGCACACTAGTTTAGCACCTCGCACACAGAGGCAATATAACACTAGGCGCGGACGACTTGTGTCTATTGCCTGGGCCTCCAACACGCAAAAAAGTCTCCAAGGAGGCGTGCCCCTTAATAAATAAATAATGTGTGTTCGTACTTCTGAAACGTTACTTCTGAGGCCTCAAAGAAATATTTATATGGGTTATTATTCCTGTTGCGGGATCCTTTAAAAAAAAATTCTCATTTTACCGTCTATAATTTATTTACAGGTCAGAATCACCTGCGATGTGTCTGAGAAGTAATCGCACTTGACTGGAGGCTGTGGCCAGACGATGCACGCACCTGCGCGAATCGGAAGACCAGAGTAAGGTGTTCGAGCACCTGCGCATTCAGGGAAAATGAGGTCGACAAAGGCAAGATACTTCCCGAGAGAGAGAGGTCTCTGGCTGAACGTCATCGTGACTCACCAAGGAAAAAGTCCGAGTTCAAGTTTTACGCAGCGAAGGTCATGAAGAGACATGATAGGACCCGGGCCGAGACGCGTTATATAGTATTTGCTAAGCAAATTACGCTATCTTATGTAACGTAGTGTGCATAAAGGAGTCACACACTGTAAAATAAGCTATGACAATCGCCTAATTCGGAAGCAAACTTTCAAAACCTCTGTCCAATTTTACAGGAAAGAGGCGGGGGGGATGGCATGTTTGGATACAAACGAAAATGAAATTTTTCGGGTTTGTGTGTGCGTGTGTCTATTATATATATATATATATATATATATATATATATATATATATATATATATATATATATATATATATATATATATATATCTGTCTGTATGTACGTATGAGATCGACAAACTTCCGACGCCATTTGACCGATCACCATGGATTTTATATATATGTATGTTTTTGTGTATGTGTCTGTGTGTATTTTCCAAAGATGTTAGAAGAGTCCAGATGGAGCATGTCGCCGGGAATTGTAACCAAACAAACGCTTGACGTGGCCGACTAATTAAAAAAATTGAGGAAATTTTAGTTAGGAGGTGTGTAAACAGGGCTAAATTTTAGAGATTTCAACATAAAACATCAATTGAAGAGCATAACACATTAATTTACCATAAAAAATACCAGTCTGATGTGTACTTTAAGGTTAAAGCAGTATGGCGGCTGGAAAATTTGGTGTCTATCTCTCCCCGCTCTTGGCTTCACTCCCCTCGCCATCATTCTGACCTTATGCTACCCCCGTGGTATTTTCATGAAGAAGGTTCAATGCTATCCAATTTACTCTAGCTCACCAACTCGCCACTAGATGGCGTTCAACCAATCACAATGAATATTGGTATGCTAATATGCATTTGAACACGGAAAATATTTTAGCATTATCCAATTTCCTATAAATCGCTAATAGATAGCGCTGAGGTGTATCATCAACTATATATAGCTTCACCTGATAACATATAGGGCACAAAGAAAAGGAGGGGGGGGGGTCGCAATTCGACCAACATCTAATTTTATACTATATACACTGGCCGGACGTCTGCCGGGTTTTGTTAGTATATTATATTTCGTTATTAAAATTTTTATAGCTAGTTCTGCATGAATATTAAGGACATGTCTGTCTTTAAAGGTAGTAAACTTGTCAAAGGCATCATTTCGTAACTCTACCCCATCCAACAGATAGCAGCTGTTGTACCCTTCTTATGAATGCACACTCACGGTGTGGAGGTCATCTCTGGTTTGGAATGAAAACACTAGTGAGGACCCGGGTTCGATATCTGACTCCAGCCATCCTGATTTCGGTTTTCAATGGTTTCCCAAAATCACTCCAGGCGAATGCTGGGATGATAACTTAGCTAAGGACATGACCGACTCCCCTCCCAGCTCCTGTCATCGTACTAGCTTGTGTGGCACCGTCTCTAATGACCTCGCTGTCGACAGGACGTAAAGTCCACTTACATTACCTTACCTCTCATAAAAACACACATCTTAGCTTACTATTAAAGGGACATAAAATTTTTACATTAAATCTGGCTACATATTCGTGTGCGATTTACCAACCTTATAGAGTAAATGTGTTTAGCTCATTTTCGAATTTTTGTAGACAAATTTGGTTTTGTACGTTTTCTCCTCAATTATGAAATCATTTTCGTGTTCATGCCGGAGCAGTGTATGCTTGTTTGAGACTATACTAGAGAACTATAGGCTTAATAAAATAACTTAATTTGCACTGCGTAAGATACTTTATTTGCTGGTCTTGACGTTACAAAACACGTCTGTATTAGAGTAACGAGCAATAAATAACAAGTACCGAACCAATTATTCAGCGATATTGCAAGAAATAGGTTTTTCGCATAAACGTTTCGCGATGTATTCTTCCTTCCCTTTACAGCGAAATTATTATATTTTATGGATTTCAAGAGTAGGCCTAATGAAGAGATTTTGGTCTTCAGCGCAGTTGAGGGTTGTCATGATGTGAGAACGGAGCAACGCCGGATAGAAGTGGCGAAGGAAACGGAGATCACCGAGAAAACCCAACGACCAGCGGCATTGTCCGGCACGAATCTAACATGCGAAAATCAAATTCGGATCGCCTTGGTAGGAGGCGAGTGCTCTAGCCACCGTGCCAACCACGGCCTCATGGGTCTGAAGGACGGAACGCAAATCATGCGTGGCCGTATAACATAAATTAATTCGAGACGGCCCATGGCGACGGCAGCCGTAAGTTCATACACAAAGGCTGTCAACAATCTACCCGACTCTCGTATTTCTTTCGCGACATACCAGCTTACAAAAGACAGTAATCAATCACGTCACGGATCGGGCGACCAAAAACTATCGACAGAGACTGGTATATTGCGTCAGCATAACAAAAACTAGAGACTGGTGCGCTAATGGCAGCCGAAGAACGAGTAGAACGTTTGCAAATACAGTAGGGTGTCTCACGGGAATTCATTTCCGCGTGAAAGGAGTCCGAAAAAAATTTTTCACGTGACAGCGTTGTTGAAACCGGAACCGACCAACTCTTAACTGAAGAAAGCATATGCCTAGGTTGGGTAGAAGTTGTACACTAGCTAGGTGGTTAAGAATGAACGTCTCGAATGCAAATTCGGATACAAGAAGGTGAAGAATCAAGAAGAGTAAACTAAAAGCAGTAAAATGAATGTAAAACTAAGATTTGGACGGCGAAACCGGGAATGGAACCCAGGAAGATGGTCTACACTGCAAAGGAAGGAGGAAAACATGACATTTTAGTCTAATGAAGGACCCCTACCCCACACTCAACCAATGTAAAGACACTCTGCCATACAGGAATAGAAATGCTGCATTTGCACAGCTGAGGCCGATACGCTAATGGCGTAATGAAGCACAATAGGAATTTTGACAATCTGTAGAAAAAAAATCTTCAAATAACATCTGTGCCGAAGCTGAAAACAACGATCTGCTCGATTATTAATTACAGAGAAACAGGCTTGGTAGAGTCAACCGTATAGTGCTCGTATACGGCGAAAAAAAAAAAAAAATTGTGTAAGTTGAATCGACCAAACATATGGTTGCCTGGCTCAACAGGAGGATTTAACCCGCCCTGTTAAACATGCATTTTGTTAGACTAATATAACCAATTTTTTTATAAAGGTTTTTCATATATTTTTCAGCCCACAATAATGTTGTTGGATTAAATACATATTTGTATCGCCATATACAAACTTATGCGTGGTTACCTGTAGCAAACCTTTTTCTTTGTGTAAGACAACGATCCGCTACAAATTGCACGTCTACATCAGCTCTCTTGAAAACCACATAATTTGCATATGTATACGAAACTTTTCAAGATTTAAGATAGCGGGAGGTGCGATTAATTAAATTCCACGAAATATATTTGTTACATTTGTCTGTGCAAAACAGCCATCATTACTGAAACTCTCAATCCTCAAAGGGCGCCTGTAAAAATAATCAACTTAGGGTATCACGGATTGGCTTCAACGTCCACCATGTAGCTAACAACTTTTTATACATACAAAACGACCCTAAGCCTATTAACAAGCATCTTAACACGGGCATTTGTTCCAAAGACACCTTTGTCCACAATTATGTATACAGCACGTATTTTTGCAAAAGAACGGCCATTGTCCCAAGAAATCTTTACGCAAGTTATATACTTGGGTTTTGCTGGACAAGGGGTTGTTTAGAAATTAACTGTATAATCCTATTCATTTGATATGCTCAATACAAAAAAAAGTGTAACGTACAGAGAGCTTATATCTTACATAATTTGGAGCAAAAAAATGTCATATATGTGGGTCCCTAGTTAAATGAAAATCGACAGTACCTCGAGATGTTTGACTGGTGTTGTTTTTCTGTTCGAATACAAAAATACGGTCTGAAAAAAAAAACATCACCAAATTACTTCTGCAATGGTTATTGTTATATTACTCATGTTTCGAATTACTCTAAAAATACTGGGAATAGGACCTGCATGTATATTATTTTTTTCTTCAAATTACGTAAGAATTAAGCCCCATGGGTGACAGCAACTCCTCTCTGAATCAGCCGGCTTGTAACCCACAGATTCAGTTTGGTTGTACCGTAAGCCATGGCAAAGAAAACGTACACTTCTTCACTGGCTAAGAGCCATGCAGTGCTCGGCACCTTCCAAGCTTTCACTGCAAAGAGCGTTCACCCCTCGACGCAGGCAGATGCACTGCAGCGCAAAGATACAAGACACAGCACTCGTTCGCACAACGCCACTCTTTGTCGCTGCACTTCTGCAACTTACCTCGCCAACTGCGCTACATAAATAACACTCTTGAAGCGGGAGTCCTTTCAACTCCGACAGGAGTTTTGCCAGCTCTTAATGAAGACTGCAGAAAGGAACGGGGCTGAGTCAGGCGACATGTATAAATTATTTACTGTATTCATTTGGTGTTATTTTAAGTGCCTTGTAACAGCACAAGGCCTTGGTAGGTGACCACATGGGTTTGGGGGAAGGAGCAGACCAGAGTCTGTATGGACGCATTTCACACGTCTGAGGCTGAAAAGTGCTAAAGCGCTAAGGACGACCCAACCACGAGCATGACGTCTCAATCTAGCCTCTAGGTGCAAATTACTGAACTAGCGTCAAGTTATCTAGCCGACAGCTTGCCTCTGTTAGACATCCAGTAATGACACATGATTTTTTGCGTAAATATTAAAAATAAAGACTTGACTTAATGTATTGCTTATGTAGTGGAACATCATTAGTAAAAAACCCTGTTAATACTAAATTATCATTAATATAAATTGGTAGTCTATCTTAGAATGAGACGAAAAATTAAATAATAACTTTAATGTTCAGTAAAAAGTTACCAATAGATAAAACAATGCAATATCAAGTTAAATTATTTAAATCAGTTATGGTATTGATATGAAAGTTTGTATTTTTGGACGCGACTACCTGAAAATACATTAACAAAACATTTCGAGTTTTTTTAAACACCTGTTAAAAACCTTGTTATTGCGGATTGATAAAATTTTGGTCCATTCAGATTTGTATTGATAAGGTTCGTCTGCGTGTTTATATAAACACAAACATATATATTCCTATACATATTGCGACAAGATGTTCAAGACTAAAAATAACCTAAAACGCAACGTTTTCACAAAAAAATTAAACTATACGGTACAGTTACGTCATCTGCCTGTTATAGGCAGTTCGTGATAAAATAAGAAATTTTAAAGCCCTGGCTAGTTATTCTTTTCTTTCTGTTAATTTATAGTTTCTGCCAGTTTATTTTTATAAAAACTTAGCACCTTAAATAACAATCAAAGTGTAGTGATTGCACTATATTCAAAAGATAAGGTTTGAAATCAAAATTAATAACAGTTTATATTTTAATCATGATTATAGACAAAATGGTAGTCAAAAGTGCTCACTTTATCGTGAACCACCTATAAAACTCACGAAGAAGAACATACTGATAGGCTTTCCAGGCGAGAGCGGCGTTTCTTAAACCACGTTAATGTCAAAATTAACGAAGATTTTGATAGTATTAATGGTTCCGATATTGTCGTTGGTTTTGGAACTAACAATAATTCAGAAATTATATATGATATCAAATTTCCAGGTTCAAATTAGTGTCAGCCGAGAGATGCGAAGTTCTTTTTGATTAAGGAGCCCATCTGTCTGGTTGTTGAACTGCGCTGCAGTGTGTTAGAAATATGCGTGCATTCATGAGAGACTATTGTATGTGTTTTCCATGCATCTATCTACGAAACGAAAACACATTCAAGAGAGAGATTGTAATTAGTTTTAAAACATATTGGACATGCACACATATTAGAAATTCTATTTCCGAGCTCTCAAACGTGGCTAAAGGCGGCATAATAAGATATTGACAAAATAAACTGTTCATATCGATAAGAAACTATAATGAAGGGGTCCACAGACTTTCCACCAAAACAATTTCAGGGTCACCGCTTCAAGCCCCGTAGTTCCTGCGGTACAGCTGAAACACTACGCGTCAGTTTACCATCTTGCCGATGGGAGCGCGCCATTTACCCGAAAACCGTTTTCCCGAATTGTGTTTTCAGCGCTTTATTCTGAATTCAAATCGTTTTCCCGAAAATCATTCTCCCGAAAATCGTTTCGCCGAAAATAATTCATCAGAAAAGTCATTTTGCCGAAAAGTCACTTGGCCGAAAGTCGTTCTCCCGAATGTCGTTCTCCTGAAAGTCGTTTTACCGAATTTTTCAGTATCTTCCTTAATTTCATACAGAGTCGTTTACCCGAAAGTCGTGTCAAGGTAGCTCTTATCACACTTACGGTTCTGTGCCTCTTATACTCTGAACAGCTCCATGCAGACTGACCCTATACTAAGTATGAAAACAAAACTTTAATAACTTATAATTTACAAGGTTGAACATGAAACTGGAATACAAATTTCTTGTCTGACACCGTAAAACATACATGACTGTGAGACAGCAAACTAAGACCAAGAAATTATATGTTTTATATTCTTGTACAAAAAATATATTCGTAAGGTTATGAATATTTAAACGAATTCGGTAAAACGCTATGATGTTACGAAACCCATATAAACATAACGTTCTCACGAGGCCAACAAACGCCATCGATGATACGGAAAATAAAAAAAAAATCCCTATAGGAGGATGTTATGTCCATTTCGATTTCATATCACAAACTCGTCTAGAGAGATAATTTTATAGATATTACGCTGGTTTGTTTCGTGTGTTATTACAGCTTTGACAGCATTAATTTCAAACGGTAAAATTAATTAAAAGTGATACATAGGTTCACAAAACTGTGGTGTGGAATAAAGTTGATTTATTTGAATTTAATTTTAAAAAGTTACATGGTAAGTTCGATGAGATTTATTAACAGTTTAAATTTTGAACTTTAAGGAACGAAAATAAACTACACCAAACTAAAGCTCAACTAAATGTGGGACATTTCCGCGCGAATTTACTGATGTGTGACAGTACCGCTCGACACACGGCCTTGAGACACGCTCTAAAAATATGACAACGAAGCCTAACCGATACCTAGGTACAAAGACCCCCGGCACGCAAAGGCCATCTATCAAGTGGAAACACTTGAAGGGAAAACAGGACAGACAGAAAAAAAAATCGGAAAGCAACACATGTGTGCGTCTTATCTTTCGGTAGTGCCACAAACCTAAACTGTGACAGTTGTGTATTAAACGTTTAACGTAATTTCAGTCCCATAAAATAATAACGTATCACTTGAACAGGGCTGTGTCGAGGTTATGACTTTACTATTCATGTTCCAAAAAATTAGAAATCAGTTAGGCCTATATACCAATGTAAAACAAACTAGAACGAAATCCATGCCGTATATTTGAAGCCGGAGTAATCGAGGGCAATTTTACAGTCATAAGAACAGAGCACACACATAATATTACGCACTAATTTAAGTGAAACTATACATATTTTGAAAGCTGTACTTCATTAACGCGGTTGCTTACATGTATTCCACTACATCTTCACTTCCAGTGTAACCCCTGTGTGTAGCTTACGTGACGACAGTACACATCGCACAGGTAAAGCAAAATGTACGCAAGATACATAAAACGAATGTAATTTACTGACGAGAGAATCATTCGCGGGTGCGCGTTTCAAACTGTCCGTTCGCGTGTCGTGCGTGCAGAGGCACTTGCCGTTACAGAGATCTAGGCCTGCGGGAGGATTTGTGATGAGGTAACCCCTAGAGGGAAGGGAGAAATGAAGGTAAGGGGGTTTATGCTCGTGCTAGTCACGGGCCTAAACACCCCTTCGCTCCTCGCCGCGCCAACCTAGCAAGTCGGGTTGAGATTCAACCCTGCCCCATCACGGTATGCTCACCGTCGTTCCGCGGCGTCAGCTGGCGACTGACTGCCTGCCTTCCACGAGAGCTGTAAGGGCGCTGCATACCTCGGGTCTGACGTGAACACGAACATGCATAGTTGGATCTCCGTCACCTTTCATGATATCGCTATTGGACAAAAACACTGCTTTCTTCATTGAGAATAGGAGAACATCGCTAAAGGTAACAAATTGAGGGGGGAGGGGATATTTATACGAGTAGGCATTTTCATGTGTTTTTGGGCACAAAATACTTACTTGCCATTAGTTTTCAGGGATCTGAAAAAGCAGCTTAAACGGTTCTATAGCAATGTAGGTCGTAACAAAATAAATAAAAATGTCAGTCTAGCTATATGTAGGTATATCGTGTACTGAAAACTGTGAACCTGGGACTATTTCCATTAGACCAGCGGTGTCCACCCTTTTTGACTCGCGGAGCCCTTTTTATAATCCACTAATATGGCGGAGCCCCTTGTTTAGTCCTACACTATGTTAAAGAAATATCTAAATGTAAAAGTAAACAACTATGCATATCCATAGAATAAAAATTTTTATACTAACATTACATTCGATCACAATTATCACATAATGCTTGCTGTCAAAATCTGGACATAGAGCCCTTGCGAAGTGTATGTGGAGCCATAACAGCTCCGCGGAGTACTGGTTAGGAACCGCTGAATTATACTGTCAAAAAACACTCGAGCACTCAATATTCATTGATTGTTTTCTAAATTTAAATTTCTGTAGCAGTATTATCCTCATCTTAATGCAGAAAGTGTTTGTCAATGAAAGGTGACTCAGCCTCAACCAAATATAATTAAACACGTAAATCCCTATCATCGTTCTCGCCAAGAATACAAGAAACGCAGCGTCCTTAAAACTTTAGCGACTTCAGTCACCTTTATAGCAGGCACAACTTATTATTTGGGTTTTTAATAGCACTCGAACTCGCAACATCTGGCAATACTAGAGATATGAACACTTAAGACAACACTCTGAAGTTTGTAAACGTCAGAACATTAGAGCCGAACATCATCTCCTACCTCGTATTTTATATGGTTTTGGAAAATCATTTAATTCGTTCGTGCGCGTCAAACTACTATGACACAGAATTTTTTTGTGAAGTCGTATGCAAATAAATATTAATGATGAACTAATGTGCTTTTACTTTTGTATTGTTAACTATGAGTAACGAATCATGTATAAATTTGGAATGAAATTAATGAAGTTACTATAAAATAATACCGCATAAAAATTTCGCGATAATTTATGCAAATTAAAGATTTTATAGTTTCAGTGCTACCATAACAGTTTGCAATGTAACTAATTATATAGGATAAAAATAATATTCAACACTATAACCAATTTCCAATGTTATGCAAGTCATAACACACCTATATTTGCTCAACAATCGCACTGGTGGTTAGGAATAAAGTGAGCATTTCTAAAAGCCCTGAATTATTTCTATTTCCATCCAGTTATATTTTCCCGCTGCATACATTCTAAACATAAACATTGCCACGCGTATTTATTTACACTAACCTGTACGATGTTTACATTTAAATACCACTGCTCAGATAACTGCTAGTTATTAATATTTACTTAGGAAATATACTAGTGATTAAATAACTGATATCATGACAATAGTAGTGTTAGTTACTTCGAATACCTTCGAATCTACGTCTATTTAGTATGGGTTTCTGTACATTATACCAAGGTAATGTAAATTGTCTTGCTTGCTCTTCCAGCTGAAATAATTACGTCCGAGTGATATCAGGCTTATGCATTTTTTTTAAAGCAAAACTCGGCACCGACGAAAGAAGTGGTGTGAATTTCTTTCAGTCGAAGCTGTAATGCTCTCATACATAAAATGTCGACACAATATTGTTAACAGTGACCAAAACACGCAAATGCCTGTAAAAGGTTTGTGAATAATAAATTTACAAGCGTTTTATACATTAAGTAGACCTACATAGACATATAACTTCAGTGGCATATCATGTCAAGTAAAACATGAATAAAGATTTATCCAGGGAGTTAATCATACAATTTGATTTTTTTCATCAAAAGAAAATATATGTCTTGTGCTTGTCCTTTGTTTTAAAATAGTCACATATATTACTTACTTGCTTTATTTCCATAAGATACAGTGATATTACACACACTAATGCGTTTCGAAGCATGTAAATAAAGGCGCGCACATGTCTATATTCTAATATGAAACACAAAACTGCCGCACTAATAAAAACAAACGACACACTCACACACGTCATTTAAGTTTCGTTGCGTTCAATTTTTGTTATTATCCTAATATAAAGTACCATAAACGAATAGAACTAATCAAGTATTTAAGATGCGAAAAATAATGGTTTGATAAGTTACTTAACTTTAATTCTACGTACGGAGGTTGGCAATCGTAAAAGTAACAATTCACTGAATAACAAAAACTTAAAATCACTTAGCAAAGGTTTTCATATATAGCATTTTCTGGTAGTTTTGCAGATGCGTTAAGAAAACATGTTGATTGAACTATGCCAAACGGTTTGCGTGAGCAACGCTTCGACGCGAAGCTAACTCACGCCATCTATCAGCGGAATTTTGATCTGCAGCGTGGAGCCGTGGACGATCGAGAATATGTCTGAACTGTGAACAAATACGATTCAAACACTGTATTTTAATTTTTGCATACGTACAGTTCTATTTATATACTTTTTAATAAAAAAGTTTCGGAGCTTAACAGAATTAGTACGCGTTCCTCTTTCGCCGGAATCTGAATCTACTGAGCATTAATTACGCATGGAGTGTTACGAGGGAGTTCATATAAATTCGCGCAGTTAATCTGCAGAAATGTAGGAAAAAAACTCTTTAAGTAAAGGCAGTCAGAGGAATAAAACAAACCTCCGCAGTAATTGTTGAAGTCACGCCTACCTCCATCGAGTTATATCACAAATAATCTACACGTTTATTCACAATTTTTTATCATAGCTTAAATCTGTTAAATTTCTCATTTTCAACTTGTATTTATAGTATATATAAATTTGCAGAAATGATTTTTCAATATTTTGTACGTTAAGGAACCCAAGAGTTATGAAATTTAATCGTATTTTTGTCTATAAAAGTAAACATGTTTGTATTAACAAAGAATTGCGCAGGCTCAAGCAAACTAGGATTTCAATTTTAATTAAACAAGCACGCTGTTTATTTGTTACACCCCAAAGCATTTTCGATCTTATAAATATGTTTGACCATTTAAAACTAAGTAAGCACGGTCAGTTGTGAATATTCGAACAGATGATTCAAGACGATCTAAGTAAACACTACGACGGAGCAGTACGAACGCCTGAGACATATACCACGGCTCGGGCACTGAAGGTGACCAGGTGGCGTGCGTCCGGGCGTAAGGTCATGTATGCAATAGTTATGTGTGACGTACCGTTTAGTAATTTCATTCTCTCCTCTCAAAACTAAAGTGGTCTGAGAGTCACGAGTCACTGTCCCTGGCCAATCACCATCCACTTAGCTACGATGACTAGCTGGAACTAAACCAATTATCCGCTCATTTTACGCATCGTAACATGAAGTGAAGAGATTTTGGTCAGCACTCAACATCCAGGTCTAAGCGCTGGTGAGGGGCGATATGATGTGAGCATGGAGCGGCGCCAGAATGAGTGGGTGGGGGAAAAAGGAAATCCCCGATAAAAAAACACCGGTAGTCTGAAAAGGCCATTTATAGTTATGTTGGAGGACTTAGAAATAGTGTTTTTAATGATCATGGTGTCTTAACAATGCCCTTACGACTATGTCCGAAGTGTTTTCTTTTCTTACGTTGGCACTATGGGTGCATGTGGAATAGTTTCGTTAAAATATATGTTTATGAACACACTGTAACGCATTTAAGAGCCCGTGTCACTTATTATGATTAATTTTTCCTAATTCCTTCCTGATAAAATATTTGGCAAGAATTAAATGAAAATATTTTAATAGGGACGTAGTAAATTACTGTACCTTTTATTACGTACATTGTATTCGAAAAATTAAAGAGTGGATAGAAAATAATTAAGCTAATTTAAAATTAAAGATGAAAATTCTCTCTCACCAAATAATAAACACTAAATAACACCCAGTAATCGATTTCACCCAATAATACGCACCTAATAGTAAAACGTAATCTCTATACATACGACACTGACTGACATATCAAACTGCAGCCCAAACCACTGGACCTAGAATCGTGGAAATTTTTTTGAGAGTTCCCCTCAGTTCGTAGGCGAGCACTAAGAACGGATTTTTCGAAATTCGACCTCTAAGGGAGTGAAAAGGGGTGAAATGTATTTCCGAAGAAACGTCGATAGAGCTCGAACTCGACGGCCTATCACAGTGATTTTTCTTTAATACGACACACATAAAAATGCATATTAGCCAATTGGCGGATTTTTCCAATTTCAACATTTACGGGGATGAAAAGACTTTAAGTGTGTTTCAGATTTACTACCGATATCTATCGAATACTTCGGGATAAAGAGTCTGTATTCACTTTAAAATGTTGCTTACGTAAATACCCAAAAAGCAGCTTCAGGATTTTTTTGAAATTCTACCCCAAAGCCGTAAAAACAGGCAAAATGTGTTTTTTATGAATCGTCTATATCACTGAACCACAATTAACTATCGTTATTTCACTTCAATTGGTTACGTATAAAAATGTTTATGACAGGACTCCAAGACGTTTCGAAATTTGATAATTTAGGAGTTGAAAATACGTTAAATGTGTTTTCGATTATCCTTACATATCTATAGAACCTGTCGAGATATCGAAGTGCTCTTTGCTTCATATTGATGCTTATGTAAATATCTCAAAAACCATTAAAATATATTTTCCGAATTTGGCCTCAAAGAGGTTAAAAAAAGGGTAAAACGTGTTTTCGATTCACAATCGATATACCTATTTCGATCCCATTGATTTGTATACAGTGACGTGATTTTTTATTATGATTGATGCTTACTCAAATACCTGAAAATACATATCAGGAATTTTCGAAATTCCCCACCTAAGGAGGTGAAAAGGGGTAAAAAGGGGTGAAAAGTGATGAAATGTGTTTTTAATTAATCGTAAATATATTTTGAACGCAACTGGCTATCGTCGTGTTATTCACGTCCAAGAGAAACCAGTTAAGTAGTCTAAAATGTGATACAAGGGTATTTCGAAATTCAGCTTCTTAGGAGGTGAAAAGACCTTGAATGTGTTTTAGGTAAATCTTCTATATACATCGAACCCATCGAGATATTCCGTTTATTTTTTCTTCAGGATTATGATTACGTAAATGGCCGCAAAAAGGTTCTAAGATTTCTCAAAATTCGAACTCTCAGTACTGTACAGGAGTGATATGTGATTTTTAATAAATGGCCGATTTTGCTTCGTCGTGATTTTCACTTCACTTGGATATAAGTACAAATAGGCCTATTTAAGATATGAAACTAAGATTTTTCGAAATTCGACATCTAAAGGGGTGAAAATGCATAAAATGTGTTTTCTGTCAGCCTATGATGCTTACGTAAGTACCTAGAAAAACAATGCAAGTTTTTTATTTTATAACATAACTTAATTATTGAGAAGAAAACTTAATTTCTAAACTTTCAAGGCATACGGTCCGAAAAGCAAGTATGACCAGCGATAAATAAATTACACAGGATTTTAATTTTACAGTTTTACTGAGGCGTATTGTTGTACAACCTCTACGAGCGCAGGTAATTAACGTTTCATTTTTAAAATTAATTTTCATGAACAACTTCGACGTTATTGGCGCAGTTGTTTGTAGCTCGAGAGAAATCAGTTTTAATACCTCGTAAACAACGTATTTCATTCGATTACCCTCTTGCAATTAAGAGTCTGTAATTACCTCACAACGTCAACATTAAGGGGTATTGATCCCACCAACCTTTGGATTTATCTGTTTCTTCTCGATAACTTCTGTTCCAGTCGATGTATCAAAATTTTTGTCATGACAAGGCATAGATCTAAACTTAATCGATTTTCTGTAGTTGCTGGAACCATAACATATTCATTATTTTGCAACAGGAAACAGCAGAAAAGGAAAAGTTGCTTTATTTACGGGAGCGACTACAGAGGCCACAACATCAACAGAAACAATGCCATATGGATTACAAAAAGTGAATGAAACAATAAACTATGCCTTGTCAGCGTGAAAAAGGTAAAACAATGTGTCTATTCCCTGATTTATAAGAAAAACCGTACAACCGATCTGACAGGGATAAATAAATCCCCCTCAATGTGACTATAAATAAGGCCCAGCGGGTCTATAATGACCTCGCGTCGCTAGCTTGCGACTGCACGCAACTTTGCGATGCATCGTAGAGGCGAAGTCGCTGTTAGCGACAGGGACAAACATAAGACTGCTTTTCGCGTGGACAGCAGCTATAACTACTTATCCTGCTGCTGAGTTACCTCAACTAGCAGATTTGTCATCCTAACACTTTATGACTGACATACCTATCCGCTATACAAATATGATTTTTTAAATTAAAGTAAATAATATTATCTGCTATGAGTAATACGCACGAGCAAATCCGTGGGCGCACTGCTAGTGTTTCTATAAAGAGACATCACCGGTTATTCATCACATCCTTCATTTATTTAAACAAAATTAATATTATTAACAAAACATGAGAGCCTCCCTACCTGCGCTCCAAGTACGTTGCAGCGAGTTACGGCTATTCTTTTTTTGGCGAAACTATTTAACGCGCCTTATGTGTATATATCTACAAAAAGAACACACACTTCAAAGTATGTTGCTACACCTTCAAGAATTCGGCACATTTATTAGAAACATTACTTTCGGGCCCCTCAAAATGGCTAAAAACTGGGTTTTCATGATGCCGTAACCGTAAAATAACAACCGGATTCGAAAAACACAACAGTATAGAAACAAGCGATAGACTTTGAACTATGCTGCCCATAAATAAAGTTATGTGGTCACTGCATCAAGTCCCACAAGAGAAAGGATAATAGTAAAGCACTGCACGCCAGCTGAGTGGCTTGCGCGGAGAGGCGATAATACATTACATACGTCGGTCAACGTCACCCTTATCGCTCCTGCCTCACACACACAAACACAGTCTATCTAGGGAGGACCCTTAAGCGCGTGGTAGCCGCCTGTCTACGCCGGAGAAAGGCGTGTATAGTTTCAGTTGATAGACATGTATATCCAAATCTGCTCAACGAGAATGAGTGTACATGACAGTACATATATTTCGGGTCCTCGTAGCCTTTCAAGATTGTTTTCTCGCGGCCGAAAATGGATAAGCGTGTGTTCGATAATTTTTTTAGGCGTGAAACTCTGCAAAATCTTATGCACAGGCGTGTAAAATACACCTTTATCTTTATATATTTAATATTACGTCATAAAATGATACTGACCACTGAACGTCTCACAGAGACGCGCTGGACAAGAAGACTGTACGCTGGGTAGTTCAGTGACTTGCGCCTAGAGGCCAGGGTGAGGCATGATGCGAGTGCTGTCTCACCCTTACTGCTTCATACTTCTAGATCTCGAACGCGCAAAATACACTTAACCAGGCGGCCACCTTAAATCTATTGTTCTAGTTTGTGAAATATGGTAACTATGAACTATTAAACAATTCGCCTTTTCTTATAAAATTCCTAAAACCCAAAATGTTCTATCAATATAAAAATTGCAAAATAATAATTGTGAACTCGTCTCTGAGTCTCATCAAAAATGCTCTCCACAAGTGACATATTCCGAAATGAATAAGAGCGAATGGAACAGAATGCATATTTAAACTGCAATGTGTTTAAATAAACGCTTCCTTTTTCGTTGGTCAGAAGTGTCTAGCAGCTTCATATTAGTCTCGATAAAACAGGAAGTACAAGGAAAATAGCTCCGTAAAATTAATTATTTTCACGCCACTAAGTTCAAAACTTTTCCTTAGGCAAAAACCGAACTTGTTATACGATGCCAAACTACTGCGTGAACCTTGATCAGTTTTGACCAATGTTATTAAGTGAAGTGTCACATTTGTTGAACTAAGATCATGGTACATAGTACTATAATTAAGTTATTAGAACCTCGTTAACTGATTCCAGCAAATAAGAACATGTAACACGTAAGCCTAAGAAAATAAGACTCTTTGAAAATGTTGTTATTTTCTTATATTACATTCATTTTCCGAAAAGCAATGCAAAGTAAAAGTAAAGTAACCTACGACGTTTAGGAACTTAGAGTAAATATTATTCTAACATATACAGAAGCGTCAAAAGAAATGTAATTAACTAATTTTTTTGTTTTTCTGTAAAGAATTTCGAGCTGCTGTAGACTGCAGCAAAGATGACGAGCAGTTAGGCTTCTGAAGCTATCCATAAACCAATTGCCACTTTAAAACATCGGGAAAATTCAAGAGTGAAACTTTTTTTTTTTCATTTATTGTATTATTTCAAATATTTTAACACATAACCACTTAAAACTAAATAAATAACAAAGCATAGCTTATAGGCCACCAAAGTGATTTGAGTGTGTATGCTATTTCCTAAAATGCAAACATTTTTGTCTCTCAGTAATAATGCATGTATAAAGCGGTAACAAAATGAGACGAGGAGCGATGAAGAAAAAATGCCAATGATTTTAAGACCAAGTATAGCCGATCAGCAGAAAGTAAATCGTAATAAAAAACAGGTTATTTGTTTTTAAAACGATACTGCATTCGTGACATGAAGTCATACCTACATAAAGAGATTAAATTAACAAATTAAAATAAAATATCGTTAAGTTTAAGTAAAATTTGCATTTGAATTCCATCAAACATAAAACATAGAGTAAACCATATTTTAGTGACTAATAAAGTTATGTGCGTAATTCTTGACGTGCAATTTGCTAATAATATCAAGTTGCTTGAACCAGAGAATTCAGAAGATAATGAAGAAATTAAACACACTCTGATACCATTAGCTAATGGAAATTACGTATGTCTGTGACTATATGGAAACGTGGTCAAAACGAAAAAGGAGGGGGCGGATAAATGATGTACCTATAGTTCATAAAATACGAAACCATCAAAACAAAATAGAAAACTAAACTTACACATGATTCACTGTGTTGTGAATGAAAGTTTATCATTCGCTAACGCATGCAGACGTGAAAAGTAAATAGGTATGGTAGCGTGTTACGTAAATTTTTCTTTAAATTTTTCTTTTTGGCTTTTTTGTGTTTCACACTCAGCAGCCATAACCGCACGCATACACACACACACTAACGTACATACACACACTTAGTGCACGTAAGTAATACATGCATGCATGGATTAGTGTTTAAGTATAAAAACGCATGCATGAAAATTACGTATGTATTGTATAGCAGGAATCAGATTCCGCAAACCTCAAGTACAAATAGGAAAATAATTTGCTGTGCAGAAAACTGCATAAAATTCGCAGACAGACAGTTACGAAGGTGAAAAACATTCAACTCCGTGACCACAACATTGAGAACGTGGATGATGCACAAATAGAGGACGGCTAGTAAGGAATGCTAATGAACCATCCCGAGTTATTTCCGCGCCAACATTCCCTCGCATCGCTCGACACGAAGCAGGCCTCGAGTACACTTTGGGCGGCAAACCAGGCCAAGGACAGGACAGCTTCGAGAAGCAAGCAAACTATAAGTAGTTTCAGTTAACTCGGTTAGTTCTGACGTCCGTTAGTATGAACCAATGCTGCAGTTCAGAGAAAAACAGACAACACATACCTTTAAGTTATAGTATGCAAGCTGTACATAAAATAAATCTTCACAAATTCTAAACAAAGCAAGTAATAAAGCTACGGGTACCTGGATGGAGTTTGTGGCGTGTTAATCAGTCTCGCAATATCTATATCTGCACCATTAAATGCACACAACAAATTATTCCAATACTTTTTTTTTTCCCTGTGCGCTGAAGAAGTCCTGCACCAATGGTGGCCACAATCTACCGCTCAAGGTCACCGATCTTTTGAAATTTTGTTTGGTACTTGTGAATCTTGCCATAACCCCCAAATAATTAAATTCAGCGGTGAGCTCGGAATATCGATATTTATAGCGCTGGTGAGGGGTGAGGTGGATTCGGTAATATAGACGGGAGATTAAGCAGCAACATATGGATGTATAGTACTGTGAAAGTCACTAGTTATCAAGCACCGACAGTGTCTCAGAAGTACTACACGAATATGAAAAAATGTTGCATGTTTGTGACAAGGAAGAATGATATCGTTAAAAAATTAAATATCTCAATAGTCTAAATTTTTTGAAAATTAGAAATCTTAAAGATGTCACAAATGTCACTTATACTGTATATGGCACACGCTGGCTGAGCAACGGAAAGACCGAGTATAATGAAACACACAACTATTCTTTAATAACGCACAGAAATTACTTGTGAATACAACTAATAACTCACATTTTGGTACAAATTACCCATCCTTATAATTCACAGAACATATAATGAGGGACCAAATCTTATATAAATGCGTCGCGACAGAACACAAGATGTCCCGAACAAAGACGATACGTTAATTCTGACAAGCGTCTATGTTTTCCGTGTAAGGAACAAGTCCTATTAGAACGATTGTAGTTTCTCAACGAAATCATACTCCATGCCTGTAAGCAGCGGTGTACATAACAGAAAGGAGAAAGAGAGGCATGTAGAATGAGGCAGGGTTGGGTGGAGGAGTGAGTGAGTGATGCTTAGGTCAGTGCTTAACATCGAGGTCTTTAGCGCTGGTCAGGGGTGAAATGATGTGAGTCTGGAGCAGCGCCGGAATGAATGGGCGAGGAAGATCCCCGAGAAAACCCGCCGACCAGCGGCATTGTCCGGCACGATTCCCACTTGCGAAAATCCGGGGACCGACCCCGCCGGGACGAACCCGGATCGCTTTGGTGGGAGGCGAGAGGTCTGACCCCTCGGCCACCGCGAACCCAACTGGGTGGAGAACAGGAGGAGACGATAGCGGCTGGGTTCGTCAGGCCCAGAACCAGAACTCTTTTAAATTTCAAATGTACGCAAGTAAAATGTGAATTAATCCAGCATTTTCAACTGCAGCTGCAGGTTCGCTTCAACGAGACAGGAAGTAGAGAACTACCGTCAGTGGTGACATAAAATGTTTACAAAAGCCTAGATTTCTCACTACTATACATACATTGGTCACAGTCTCTCATCCGAAGGTATATCTTTAAGCACTGTATACTTTAAATATTTTCGCGGATTTCCAGTGTCTATGGATACAGAAAAGAATATTTCTCGAGTTCAATGTTAGAATTCACTGCCCTGTGTGTATTTTAAGCCCAACCATTTGTCTATTAGCTACTAATCATTGAAACAGCAGACAGTGAATGGATAGACGGGGCTTTAGTATGCATTAGGACAGTGGATTATATCATGCAGGTCATATAACTCACGAATTTTTTCTTTCCCTATCCATATCTATGGATGGAGACACTGGAAAATCGTGAAAATATTTAAAGACAATACTTGACTCGAATAAACTGTAGTATCTCTAGCCTCCTCTTACTAGATGACGCAATTTGTGACAAGTGTGAACAGATTTGGGACAAATCACACACATCTTGTGTTAAAGCTGTACAGTTCTAACTGGACCTGTTGAAGAGAGATGCAGTGCTTTAAATTAAAAAATAGCCAAATTCAATACAAAATTATCACTGTTATAAACAGCACATTGGAACCTAGCAAGCAGTAAACTTTTATCGTGATTTTCCAGTGACTCCATCCATAGGCTTCTAACGGTACGAGCGGATAATATATGATAGTCCCACGAAATGTACTCTTATCTATTACTGGCTTGCGGTGGTCAACGTGTCAAAACAGCTTTCGTCCAATAATGGAAGTAACAGTGAATGATACGTCCTCGGCGTTCAACCCGGCCCGAGTTACATCCATAAAACTCACGTGCCTTTGCTTATAGAGTGGAGTTAAACTAATAATATACGGTAAATATTATAGAAAGCATTTCAGGTGTAATACTGTGAGACAGGGTAACGTGTAACAGGCAAGAAACCAACTTTTTAAAACGACTTTACACTGCGCAAATACACCTGAATCTAAAGACGGTACGGTTCACAAATATTTTAGAAATAGCTTGTAATGAATGAAGATTTTACGTTTAAAAAAATCGAAAAAAGCGGACGTCACGAATATGATTCGATCTTGACGCCAGTCAGATGCGCATTCTCTTGTCACATTTTCGCAGGCCTTGAAGACAGTTTCTTAACGAAGAGTAATTTGATGTCTTGAGGGCGCTGTCTACCTGAAAGCTCTGACGTGAACAAGGGCAAGGCTTAACATGTCAAATAATATTCGGGGCGCTCAGTCACCTCTCACGATAACGTTTCCGACCAAAAAAAATTCTGCATTGAGATGAGGAAAATATTGTTACAATATATATGCCACCACTGACGTTCATTTCTGTACGGCCCACATTGCTATTGGATCTTTTAGGCTGTTCATTTAATACGTTGAAGACCAAGGTATTTCCATTTTCGGAAAAACACATGAAAACACCTGCTCATAGTGGTGGCATACATGTAGGTTCGACATATACTGAGACATATTCAATATATTTTAGTATGTAATACCTAGAGACGATCGTTTATCGCGGAAAAAACTGACTGTTTGCTGAATTTCAACACACGTTCAGCTTACCAGAAGATTACTGGCTTTAGCTTGTACTTGAAGATGTTGCGCCATTTGACTGAGCCAATAAGAATCCCAATTTTATGTCTGTTATTGGTCTGCAGACAGCTACGTTGTCAGATATATATCACGCAATCATACAAGTTGCAAGAAACTGCAGCGTTTTGACGGGTATGTTGGCACAAAACATTTTCGCGATATATAGGGCCACGATTTTGTCGCGAAAAGATTTTTGCCCCACTTTGTTTCAGTGACTCACGTGCACATAGGCAGTTCTGTTTCAAGGTTGTTGGCAGCGTGTCTTTGTTAATAAACGTTTCTCATTTTACTGCACCAATCAGAATACGGTTATTGTGAGTCTGTACGTCTATAATTTGCCAAGGCAAGTGAGAGTAAAATCATCCAACCACAGACGACGTAGCAGAGCTGCAGGTGTGCACATGACGCATCGAAACCAAATGTTGCAAAAATCTTTTCGCCATAAAATCGTGGCTCTAGCGATATATCATCATCATCTCTAGTAATACCATCATGCTCCCACCAGGACAGAAACATACAAAGAAAGAACACCAAGAAATCACTAATCGCGAACACCATTACACTGCACAAATTAAGTCACTTAAAAAAACGGATAATATTTTTATAACTGCTCCAAAAGATTAAACACGATTAAAGCACCAACAGATAACTAACTCACGTACACAGTACGTGTAGACTTTCTATTTAGTAAGAAAGTTGTTACAAAAAAAATCAATCATGACAGCTTTTGAACACTAAAAACTACCATCATTATAACTTATTAAACAAAATGTATATCACTATAACTAGACATAGCGTACTAATGTAAGTTTTTGTGTACCACGAGAGTAGTGGCAATTGGCCGGTTTAAGCACAGAGGGTTGAGGGTGTGGAGCTGTGGAGCCGCTGATGACGCAATCAAGATGGCCGCCGTGACGTCACTGCCCGCCATCTTGGATTACGTCACTGTCCGCCATCTTGTTTGACGTCACTGTCCGCCATGTTTGCTAACGTCACGTCCACCATCTTGTTTTTGAATTTTCCAAATTTGGTTTTTCCAAATTTGACTTTTGATTTTCAAATTTGTTTTTTTTTTTCGACTCTCACTTGTCTTACGTCATCTGCTTCGCAGCCGCCATATTTGTTTACGTCGTCTGCTTGTGACGTCACATTTTTTCGTCTTCTGCTCGTGACGTCATGATTCCATCGTTGGCTGCTATGCAGCGCTGCAGTCGCCAAGTTTGTTTTCTTCATCGTCTGCTAGGCGGCGCTAGTGTCGCCATGTTTGTTTTCTCCGTCGTCTGCTAGGCGGCGCTGCTGTTGTGTGCTGGGCGCAGCCATGTTTGTTCCAATGTTTACTTCTGATGTTGGAAGGTAGAGTGTTCTAGTGTC
>PNEQ01012024.1:0-106012 GCA_003012365.1 Medauroidea extradentata | reverse complement strand
GTTCTGTTTCAAGGTTATTGGCAGCGTGTCTATGTTCAGACACGTTTCTCATTTGACTGCACCAATAAGAATAAGATTATTGTGGGTCTGTAAGTTTATAATTTGCCAAGGCAAGTGAGAGTAAAATAATCCAATCACAGACGATGTAGCAGAGCTGCAGATGTGCACATGACGCATCGAAACCAAATGTTGCAAAAATATTTTCGCCATAAAATCGTGGCTATAAATACAATATTAGCATTCGACTTGACCTATAACCAATACACGAAATAATTTTGCTTCTAATGATGGTATATCGCGAAACATTTTTGTGCCAACCTACCTTTGAAAATACTGTATAGTTTTTTGTGACATGTATGATTGGGTTAGATACGTCTGACACAACGTAGCTGTCCGAAAACCAATAATAGGCATCAAATATTATAATAGCGCGGTGATTCTTTTTTGGCTCAATCGAATAGGGTAACATCTACAAGAACAAGCAAAAGTCATTAAGCCGAACAAACAGTCAAGTTTCCCCGCGATGAACCATCATCTCTACCGACGATATAAGGTCAACTATTAAACACCCACTATTCTGTAATGTGGGCACACAAACATACGAAGGCTTGAAGCCAATAACATCACGTACTGTGTTCGGGTGAGTACAGATCAGTGAATTCTTGCCTGTTGTAAAATAATAACGTTAAATTTACACGTCTCTAGAGATGACAGATGGATCAGCGATGGAATGTAAGAGTGGGACAGTCGGGAGTTTCCCGTGAAAATCCGTCGGCCAACAACAACGTCCGTCACCTTTCCCACATTTGAAATATCCTAGACCATTCCCGCTGGAGATCGAACCTAGGCCCTCATGGTAGGAGGCGAGTGGTCTAACCACTCGGCCACTATGCATCCTTAGATATTTAATTTAGTAACAAATAAATTCTGACTAATTCAGTGGAATTTTGCAGTGTTTTACGTTACCGTTTATGGTTAAAAATATTATAAACTATTTATTTGGTCAATGAAATAGTGTACGCTCTGCTCTGCATAGACAACACAACTTGGCGAATATCCATTGTCGAAATAAATCCAGCGCTGAAACTTGTCTCGAAATTGCCGGGTGTAAAATTTGGCTATAAAACCAGGAAAAGGAAATAAAAGGACACTCATCCCACTTCCTGTTCTCACTAAAACTCCGAGGTATCGTAGTTTATGGCTCGCATCGACCGCCGCAGTGGTAGCAATATAATCCGCCATTTATTCTCATCAGTGACGTCGCTAAGAGGGCGTAAACACATCCGCAGCCATTTTGAGGGCCGCAAACATATTACTTCTCTCGCTCTGAATTCCAGCAATGGTTCAAGAATCAAAGTACGTGAATATCGTCGAATAAAACAGGTTAACTTTTATACTATCGTGTTCCATAAAGAAATTCTATTTTCTAAATTGTCTCATTTGTTGAAATTATTTAATTCTTAAACAGAACTAACTGCTTAGTAAGCAGTTTTACTACATTAAAAGCTTAATAAAATTTATATATATAATAAATAACGTATTGCAAACTGTAACGAATGCAATATAGTTACACATTATACGTATTATATTATATATATATACAAAAAAATATGGTACATAAACTACATGAATTTAATTTTTTAAATACAAATATAGTACATACCCTAGTGAAAATGTAATTATTTGTAACTGTAACATTGTTTCAGCTAACTGTCCTCTAATAAATTTTCTTACCCACCGTTACAAGTATAGTTTTTAGGACTATTTTTTTTAATATTTTTTAAATAAACTTCTCAATAATTTTAGCTAGTAAACATATCTCCGTGAACAAAACTCGACGAAAATTGTGTGTAGATATTTAGGTAATGACATATATGCTATCTTTCAAATATTTTGTCTGACATTAATATTTATTATAATCACTATCTAAAATTTTTAGTAAAATAAATTCTTTGAACAATCTCGAAGGTGACATGCTTAAGATTCAAATAATATAAACACTTTTGGAGCAATATAGTTTAGACTCTTCTGACATACACACACACATATTTATTTATTTATTCAATTATTTATATGCATATATACATTTAATAATTTTTTAATTTTTTATTTATTGTGGTAATCCGACTTCAATACAAGCATTTTCGTGAATTGTTTACTTTTTTACCAGAGGTCGTTACCGATTACATTCAATGTTCCTCTCGGTAAGAAGAAGTGATCTCGCCTTTGATTATTATTATTTGTAAATGGAAGTGTGGATTTTATCTTCCCGCCTACAAGTAACAAAAGTAAAATATAGATGTTTACCACTTTTCCAGAGTCGGGAAAATGTTTTCTTTGCGTACAAAAACATTTGTTAAACATTTTATAAAATACCAGATTATTTTGCGCGTCGGCATTTAAACGGCTGAAAACGTATATTTTCTTTTCTATAATTGCATAGTGAATATCGTTTATTTACAAAAATTTAGAACATCTACCTAATAGCGTTTGTAAAATTCAATATTTAAAAGGACTGTATTCTTCCAGTACAGTAGTATTTCTGTTTGCTTATAAATCAAACACTACACTAAGTCATTTCTAATGAACAAATTAATGGTAAGTGACGATGTAGGAACGCGACAGCAGGCTGCTTTACTTGTGCAAAATTTACTGTCTACAATATTAGCTGATCACACTGCAAAGAACAGTAATGCAAATGTCAAATACTCAACTAACTCACTCTACGAAAACAAAATCACCCCTGAGTTTTATTGTTTGGCAAATGCTATCTCAGAATAATTTACGAACTGCATGGTTTAAAATATTACACTAAAAATTTTATGATATGCTTACTAGCAAATTTTATACCTAAAGTCTCGGATTAACAACGCATACAGAACAAAAATATCTCTGTACTTTAATGAAAATTTATTTGAAAACTAGTCTCCGAATGTAAGCTTATAAAATATTGTTATCCTTAAAGAAAATGCTTGTAAATATACAACATTTTTTGCATATTGTTAAACGCTTCTGTATATTTACAAATGATAATTATATATTTAAATATTAAACATTGATAATTTTACAAGCAATACTTGAAGTGTCAAAAACAAATTCTTCGGCAATCAGTTTCTAATAAATGTGTTTCTGAAAGTATAAAATATTTCGTTGAAATGTGACAGGCCGTTTAAGGTTATTTTGTTTAACATCAAACATTCTCCTCACAAAAATTTATCCCATTAGTCCCCAAATTATTTGGAAAATTTAGAACACTTTGCTGACATGCGACAATATTGTCGTAGTGCCTAAACTAATACATGTTTGATATTTATTTAAAACATTTTTTTTTTGCAAAAGTATATTTATTTTACAGGGTAGACTAGAAATTCAGTGCGTACATTAAACTTTAAAACTAACGTCTGAGCAAAAAATAACCTAAAAAAACCTATTATAGGATAATATCAACAAAGAGCATTACATTACAAGCGATTATAATTTACCATTTCTGAGAATTGAAGCGTGTAGAGTTTTACGGATATTAATGCCATTATACACTGGCAATAATATACTCCTTGTTGCGGAATTATGTTATGAAATAACTACTTTATCCTGGTAGTTAAAATGTGTTCTAACAGCTAAACTAATAAAACAATACAATTTTCATTACATTTTACAATTTGAACAACATAGCTAAGCCCTCATAATTATTTTAAAAAGATATGCAGTATGTTTCTATAATAGAAAATTTGCTTCTATATACGAGAAGCATATTGTAATTTGAGGCTTTTTGGAAGCATTCATGAACCAAAATAGTAACATAATGTATTATACCTGCACATAAATTTTCTTTTAACATACTACTTTAAACTGTTCTCAAAAAAATATATTTTACAATTTTTACTTTCACTGTTTTGTTGTTTTCCGAATAAGTAAAATAATTTGTGAAATTTAAGTTTAAGTCTATAATTTAAGTACCTTGTACGTAAGGACACTAACTTTCACTAAATTATAATCACTAAAATATTAGTAAGTCAGGTCCACAGCGGCTATCACTATGATCTGTCTGTAGTTAACAATTAAAAAATAAACCTATCGAATACTATTCTTAGTACTTGGACAAGGTAGTCTCATTACTTTTTTCAAATAGATGTTTTCACTATCTCATTCCTCTTCCCTTCAGTAATTATATGAAGTTCCCAATTCAATATACAGTAGCCGATACCAAAAAAAGCACAAGCTATTGTATTTATAATACGAGTTCTACAATTTCCGAAATAGTCTTCCATTAAATGGTTTTACTTATCAACTGATAGGAATGTACTGTATTTTCTGTAACACATATTTCAACCACACAGGACAAGATAAATGTCAGTAATAAATATTTCATTGATTCTTTACTAATAGTAAGTAAATCATATTGAAATCGACTGAAATTGTAAATCTGATTTAGTTTTTTTCCCATAAAAAATTTAAAACGCACACTGTAAAAAATTTTCTCCGTCGATTTACGGAATTTCCGGTAAAAAATTCTCCAGATACCTCCATGAATTCACGGAATCTTAGTTCTTAATCCAACAGAAGTTTCCGTAAAACAGTTTCGTCACACGGAACTGAGCCATATTTACATGTCTATAATGCTACAATTGCATTTATACAGATTTGCAGATTAACCAATGATGTTATTAAAATATAACCGTAATATTTACATCTGTGTAACTCATAAATTTTCGATTTTTTGGTGCAAGTGTCCGCAGCAGACTTACGGACATATTACGTATGATTCCGTACTGTATATTTACTACAGACATTTTCGTATTTTACTTTTACGGACACTATTTCCGTATATTAACGGTATATTTCCGTTAAAATTTATCACGGTGTACATGAGAGTATTTCAAGTGATACTGAATGCTGGTGAAATGTTTGGTATGTCACTAAGGAGTACTAAACGACAGCTGTTAAAAACCCCCTAAAAAAATTTGGTGGCACTGTTAAAAATAATTTTTGTTGTTTTACGGAGAAGTGCTGGTAAAAAATTCTCCAGAAGTGTCCGTTAATTTACGGAAGGCAACTAGCTCTACTTATGGAAACTCGCGTATTTATGTGGCTTCTTTAGGATGCAGGCGCAATAATGCGTTTGGTTATTTATTTAGTTCCTTCTCGTAGTTTTTCATGTGTTTAATTAATGAAACATAGTTACTTATAACTGTGTTACAAAATAATGTTTCCGTTAGTTAAACAGACGTTTCCGTAAAATTGCCCGTAAATTTACGGAAATTTTTAACAGTGCAGTTGGGATGGTTTCATCAAGTTCTTTTCGTTCACATTCGTAGCGTTACCAACACTGCGAAAGTTTTATCTAATGATGTGTAGCAATAAACAGCACGATAAACTTTTGATACTTTGTTACATAATATTCATTTGCATTAATTAAACCGAGTAACATTGATTGAAAAGGTAACATGTTTTTATTGGTTACTTTAAAAATTTTCATCAAATTCAAAACACTAACCGACTGTAAATATTTAATTTTTACTCTAATTATTATTTTAGTCCGTTAAGATTTTTTATCTAGAACTCATTAGTTACATTTCTCAGAAAAAAGTAACATACACCATAGTAAGTAATAGTTTGTTTTATTTTAATGTTATTATTTTTTTTTTTTTTGTATTTGACAAAGAGAAGATTTAAACCAACAATTGTTTTAAGTCTAACTTTAAAAAATACAAGTAATATTGTAATGATATACGACGTAAAAAACTTATTGCAATTTAATCATCAAAACAAAACATAAAATATTACTTGAGACATACATTTTTAAACCATATGTGCTATTTAAACATGTTTTATGTAACTTGAAGCAGAAGCGCTGTATAAATAATATATCAGTTGCTCTATATTCTAACTATTTTTACAAGAACTCCGCTTTTACTTGTCTTGCATAATGAATCAACATTATTCCGCGCTAGCCTGGGTGGGAATATTTTATTTCGTTTTGCGATTTCTATTCTGGGCTACGAGGAAATGAAATTTTCTGCCGTCAGTTTTCTTTCGCGTTCTGAACAAAGCAACTTTATAAATATTCAGCCGGAACCCTTCCTGACCCGCATCTTCTCCAAACCTCTAGAGAAGCAGATACATCTTATGCTTACTTCCGGAATCACCGGTGAAAATGTTCTCCTCTATTCCATCGTATTCCGATGGAATGATTTTTCACACTTCTGAAATCAGAACCATTTCAGTAAATTACCCGTTAAACGTACTTTTAACGGCACGCAACATTTCTACACGAATATGTTGTAAGTAAAAGAATCTGGCATATTTGTGAATTTTACAACTGTAACAATCAAACATTAGTATATGAGTAAAAACAAACAACATGCATGTGAATGGAAAACTGTATAATTTGCAATAAACAAAATAACCGATATAGTTTAATAAGACCGGTATGTTTCAGTTAAGCATATTTGCAGTACAATCACCTGTAGATCTGCGTAATTTGTCAGGACTTTCGGTTAACTACAATCAAACATTTTTAATTTTTAATGAAATAATGTTATAGAAATGTTGTGAATGATTCATAATAGTTGCAAGTAATTGACAGTTCGTGTATCCCTTTTAAGACTGCATCCGTTCGTTATGACAAAAAAAAAGTAAATTTCTAAAATTTAGAGAATATTCAATGCAACACAATAGAGTATTTTATGTTCATGATGTTTATTTATATTTCTTATTTCATAAATTTAAATGCACGCGAAGTAGAAACGTTACCGCAATAATTCCATTACAATGTAATTCACGCAATACACGCGTTAAATATTTTAGAATAAAAAGTCCATATCAAGAAGATAAATTTATAGACTACACAGTTTTTAAGTAAATTTAATATGGACTGTGAATCACAGACTGATAAATAAGAAGTTTTGTGATTATGGATGATTTCTAATATCAGCGCTTTAAGGCGATATTTGCAAGTAACAATAAGAAATATACCTCTTTTTTGTTTTTCACATTTCACAATAACATCACAAGTACTGACAAAGTTCTGAATTCTGCAACCGTTATCACACTAGCCTGTTCGAAGTAGGGCTACCAACCTTCTAATACGAGTGGTTCTTAAATCCAGTATATCGTAACTAATGCATCTAATGAATCTGGCCTCCGTCTGCATTTTAAGTGATTGAATGATGTTCAATATTGTAACGTAAATTATAAAACAGGGAATCAAGCTGCTAACACCAATGAGCGCGTCTCTAATTGTTTTTTCAGTTATTGAAACACAATGACTCATAGGTAGTAACCTACGTTAAATAATAATACAAAAATTAACAGGATATTCCAGGCAATTTATAAATGATGCCTAAGATGGCTAATAGTCCACTGCGCAGTGAGTACATAAGTAACCATGTGAGCGGAGGATAACTAGAGTTCGCAGAGTTCCCCTCCACAGAGCACCGGGTAAAGAATTTAAATTGTCGTTACTTATAACCCGAAGACACGGCCGTAGAAGAACAGGTCTGGACACTCGCCTGGAAATTTGACCCCCTTGTTGTTTGGCTGTAGTTCACCAAGTTACCGAGAACATTGTGTTTAATTGGCGCTTCAGTTAGGGCGGTCGGGCTCAAACTCCGCCCACTTCCTCCCACTAAGATAAACTATTTATCAAAACGTATTTTCTTTTTATCAATTTGTTAAATACTTTCTTCGCTCACAATTTTAAAGCATGGCTCCAGCAATCTGTATTTACTTTATAATGTTAACAATGCTTGGCATTTCTTCTGGTTGTATTTTTATTTATTTAACACATTTTATACGAAATAAATGACGGGTATAATGTGTGTAATGAAAATATAACTATGGCCGCAAACAAACCGTACTTAATAGAATTATATTTGCTACAGTAAATTTACCGTGGCCCGGTCAAAGCTAAGTGTGGCCATTATTGAGTTATTGGTACAGCAGTTCAAGAGTTAAGAAAATAGAAACATTATAACGTGATATTTTCCATAGATTAACACCTAACGCGTTGCATCATTCTGTGTGTGAGAGATTGGGGTCTGATCCTTGAAATAGTTGTGCACTGGGAGTGCATGATCGGATTCAGTTTTTTAGACATTCTTCATTGGGTTTGTAGAAGTCTGTCATAAAACTAAAGAGTTCTCTACATCCACAACGAAATGGAGTATGTACAAAAACGTAAATGCAGTCTTATTGTAGTCAGCGCTTAACATCGAGGTCTGTAGCGCTGGGGAGAAGTGACATGAGGTGAGTATGGAGCAGTGCCGGAATGAATGGACTGGAGAAGCGGGAGATCCCGAGAAAACTCGCCGACCAATGGCATCGTCCTACATGTGATTCTCGCTTACGAAGATCCAAGGACCGACCCGCCGGGAATCGAACCCGAATTACCTTGGTGGGAGGCGAACGGTCTGAACATTCGGTCACCGCGACCCTTGCCAACATTTTGAGAAACTACGGAAATGCTTCCTACCGAAATTTGATGTAATCCATGTTAAGCAGTACTTTGCTTTCAATTTTTTTTTACAAAATAAGATTCTTTAAACTAATTTGTAAACGTCAAGAAAGTAATTACCAGTGACGCAATATTTGAAACTATTAATTTTGCAAAAAAAAAAAAATAATTTTTGTATATCACTCTGACAAGACTTCAATTGAAAAGTTTTAAATGTTAATATTTACCATTTGAAGGTATGTAATCTCATTACTGAAAATGCAATGACCTACAAGCTTCCATTATAGTTAATTAACTCTTCCATTTTAAGCAATCACAATGAAAATTAATTAACTTGTTTTATGAACGCGTAAAGGTCATTCGTACATCGTTATATAAAAGACAGTAGTAACACATCGCATTTGTTTGCGACCACGTACAAACTTTATCCTGTTCAATTAAATCTTTACCTTAATTATAATTGTTACAGCTGTGACAACTCTTACATATAAACAAGTAGTGCTTTCATTGTTGTAACAGGAGCAATCATATTGGCTGAATTATTTTCTCCTTAAAATTGTCATCGAAGTTTGTCAAATTTTCCTATTTTATTACCACATATTGCCATTATACGTAAGTTTAGTTGCATATTCAACATTTAGGAAAGACTATTTCAATGAATAGTAATTTTAATTTAACACTATACCAACCGCGGTCCACTTTAAAAACATTTTTTTCTGCAGAGCAAGATACATGTACCGGGAGCTAATTAACGCCCAAAAAAACGTGTTTGCTACAAAGACAAAATTGTTACTGGTAGAGCAAAGTATTTGTACTGTCCCTGGCCACGGTGTTTTCTTTTTATTTTCCGAATCACTGAAGCACAAAGTCCGCAAACTTTGTCACGGAAGATTTCCTCAAGACGACTCATGCCGTGTAGCCAGAGGCATCAGAAACTCACAAGAGTAGACGCTTCACAACGTCTCATACAAAGATTTCAGAGCCGCAGACTGAGTACCAACGTTTCACTGAGAAAACAATTCTGACGACCCTCGAGATGCCGTGTTCCCGTCCTCGCCTACAGTGAATACATTCCACGACTTGTGAATATTCTTGGCAACACTGGGTAACTTTTTAGCCGACGACGGTTGTTTGCTGAGGATGTGCCGGCGGCACGCGGGACTGTCCTCGGTTAGCATGAATATGCATGCGCAACCTCATGAAACATTCACAGCAGCGTGAGCAGCTTTTTACAAACGCAAGCCTAGGTCGCACTTCTAAAGCCTTGCTTCAGCTTCATGGCACAAGCTACGCCGTACGAGTTTTGTGGTGTATCTCATGTCCCCGGTGAGAATTTGCGTTTCGACGTCCGGTATTTCAGCGTGTCATAACCACACTTGCTAATATAATGTAAATAAGAGTTTATACTGCAGAAATAATTGTCAACACATTTGGCACAGTTATCTGAAAACAGTTTCTCAACGAACAAAATACATAATGTTTCATGAATTAATTACCAACTTGAAGGTTGGGTTCCTTACACCAAAACAAGAAAAGAGAGTCCATACAAGCGTATACATGGAAATATTTAGTTTTTGAACTATTAATGAAAGTTAAGTTCAATGTGTTGCAAATAACCGACAGTTAAATTAATGTCGATAGAAAATTGAATATTGTTATGGCTACAAGTAGGCTACTACCCTCATTTGCATAATATATGTCGGATGTGGTAGTGTTTGACAGAATACCATAGTACATAATACAACGTGTTCACGCATGGGAGAACGCAAAAGGATGTAATTTTAAACATTTACTGTTAGTTTTTGATATATGCAACGGCTCAGTAACTCACACCTAATACTCGAAATGACATATTTCTTCCTCGCACACATGCGCACGTCAGATGATGCACTGTGGTATCCTGTCAAATACTTTCGTAACAGCCATAAAGGATACAAATGAGGGTATCTGCATATTAATATTCATAAAATAATTCAATTATCAAACAACAACAACTTTACTATACTTTGCAGCACATTGAATTAAACTTTCATTAATAACTCAAAGCCTAAGGATTTCCGCACTACGTTTATATAAACTTAAAAACCCACTCTTGACGTTTGTAATAGTATTTATCCAACATTATGTATAATACAACTACTCTCACAAAAACTATTGCGGCCGAAATTAACAATTTACAATGTCGAACAAAATTCTGGAAAACAAAACGTATTCCAACTTCTCTAATTTATACACGTTCCAAATTTTAAAATTTACGAAGTTGTCAACCCTCTAAAAATCATATATGAATACGTCGAAAATCATTGAAACACACCTAAAATAATCATACATATGTTAGGTTTTTAGCAGTACGCCATTATTATTTGCTTACGCTGCTGCTACTACTACAACTGGCAATTAAGTTAAGCAGACTTTAATGCTTTGTCATGTTTAACTTTTGAATAGGCCAACAGATGTTCTTAAATATTGTGCCCAAGCCTATCATGTCTATGACAGCATTTTGTTTTACTCGGATGATATATACTAATAAAAAATTGCAACCATAGCTAATGACCTAAATATTCTCAATATGGCTGCAAAAAATAACGAAAATCTTGAATGATATCTGCCAATGTTTAAAATCTGTGTACAATTCAAGTGGTTCACTTAACAATACTAAAGCAATAGTTTTTCACGGTATGATATATTTCAAAATCACTAACACAAAACAATAAATAATCAAATTTTAGGAAAATACCTTTAATTCCAAATTCGATTACAATCGGCCAAGTAATTCTCGTAGTACGACGGAAAATAATTGTTTACTTATGCCGTAGTATCGTACAGATCTGAAACTATAAACTCAGTAAAGTCAAAACATTCATTTTATACTATCACAATGCAACGGTTTGGGCTGACATTGCTTCATCGTTTGGACTGTATGAAATGGCCTACATGTTAATCGACTCGGCGATTGGGCAGAGGTTAAGTATTGGCCTCAGTGGTAGGCCGTTGTGAGCATGCGTCCGTGAAGAAGTTGTTTGCTTGACAAATCTGCTGCGTCGTGCTCGTGCATCCAGTGCTCTTAATGTCAATTCTTTGCTTAGCTTTGTCAAATATTGGGAAACGAACTGTCAACTTTTAAATTGGTTTATAATAAATTAGGTATTTACTGAACTATGTAAGAAATTTCTCATTTACTCGTGTCACTATCTTAAAAATGGTGGGCCGACAACATTTTAATGTACGAAAGTTTAACTAAAAGTTCTTGAAAAAATTGTGACATTCATTTATGCCGTTAAATCATCTTAAATAAAAAAAACTCGTAACAAATTAAATTATAACAAAGGTGAGGAAGTGTCAAGGTTTATTGACCCAGCAGGTCTGGAAATAAAACAGAAAACATTTATTCGTTCAAGAAGTACGATCTTCCAAAACAAGAACACATAGGGAAATACATTACTGGAAATGACAAAATGTACAAATATATAATTGGGTTAAAATCTGTTCAGAACTTCTTTGTAACATTTAATCATGATTTATTTATGTCTTGCTTTCTTCCAAAATTTCAGATATACGAACAATAAATATAACAAAAATTTTATCTTATGTTATAGTCTAACAAAACTGAAAAAAAGAAGTTTCGTAACAATCTGTCATGCAGTTCTCGAAATAAAGAAAAAAAATCTGAACAAAGACTTAATAACTACCTCTGTAACGTATATTATTTGGTTTGAATTAATCTTATTTTTCCCGAGATGCGACAAAGTGCCAAAAATACTCAAATGCCTCCCATTTTTTAATAAGTACAGTATACTTTAAAAAAATACTATTGGCATACCAATGTGACGAACCTTTTGGCTTGGCGTTAAATAACTTTTAGTGCGAAACATACAAAGCTGAATCCATACAAATTTTGACAGATGCATAATACTTTTAACGTAGATTAACTTAGATCTTCAGTAAGTAGGTTATCAAAACTCAAGTCAGTAAATTTCGACTGAATTAACTTACCAATGAAATTTTACCTTCCAGTCATTATTACAGTGTTAGGACAACTTTTGTAACAACATTTCAAAGCAATAAATTCATCATCGTAATCTAGAACAGAGATTTACAGAGATTTGTGATAATCTTCTCGAATTGTTGCATTTTTCTTTTCACAATATGACAACTAAAACTACCACCAATGAGACAGTGAAAATAAATGGAAACGTTTATCCATTATTTGCATAGGAAGTCAGGAGACCACACATTAAGGCCGGTATTCCTAAACAAAAAGTTAGGGTCTACATAAGCACTGCCATCTCAGGCGCAAGAAAAGCAACGACAGAGACCTTACTCGCTGAGCGTATTCCTAGACGTGTTTGCGCCGTGTCCCAAGATGGTGTCAGGTAAGTCACGGCTTATTATTCGCCGGCCCGCGCCAGACTAGAAACAAATGAAGGCATGATGAGCGCTGCCGATTTACCATGGCTATAACAAGAACACGTTCAACTTTGTACTTTTGAAACGTATTATTTAGCATTTGAATTTGTTTACAAAATAATTACAGTAAAGGATTATAACGGTCACAATTAAAATATTCAATAACTGTTTCTTGTTAAAAGTTAAAACAGTAGGTACAGTAGCCACGCGATCGCAGTGTTTCCGTTCACATTTTTATGCTGATTATGACCTGAAATATTGTATTAGCATATAATTCGGACACGTGGAATTACATTCAAAACATAATTCGTAATCACTGTTAAAATATAATATATTATTACGCCGCAACTGAATACTAACAACTAAATTATTGTCACGGTAACAGTGGCACATAAATTAGGTCTCTCATCGCTTCTATACACAACGCACTAAACCGACAAGTTATTTTCTTTTGTCATTGGCTGTTACTTGATCATACTTCAAGCAATGGCTCTATCATTTCATTGAACACATCTTTCTAGTAAAGAGAAATTCATGCTTCAGTCGAAACTTCGCTTGTATCCAGTATTTTCATTTTGAAACAATATCTAATGACCTGGGTGTCGACGATAAGTAAAGCTCACTTACCTTACCTTTCGTTTCTGAAATACATGAAATAAAAAGGTGTTTATGACATTTTTCGAAGGCTTCATAATAACACCGATACAGCGCGCGAGCTGTTTTAAAATATATTGCCTGTCAACTGTCAACGTCTAAAATGTGCTTTTATTTTACAATATGTTGATAGTTAATATATGGCAGATGTTAAGTAGTCTCTAAAGAAACATTTTTTTTGTGATGTAAAATTTTAACTAATTACGATTTTTTTGCATGATTAGTGCAATGTGGACGAATTAGAATGCCCATATTAATAATGTTTACACTGTGCTATTGTTATTTTAAATGCATCAAAATGAAAAACAAACATGCATTAGTACATTTTAATTGAGTATGACTTGTTATTATAAGCGTTAAAATTATCTCGGAAAATTAATTGTTTAATTGTGTCATTTTAATATCTGCAAAACACAAAATAAGATATGTGCATCAAAACGTGACGATAATTTTTTTTTCTAGACATAACGTTTCTTATTTTAAGGTTAGCATAAAAAAACGTAAAAAATTTCTCACAGAACGCAAAACATTAAAATAATAATTTTTATACATGTTTTGTTTGTTATTTACAGTGAAACCCAATTAGTTTGTACTCTTTACCAATAGATGATTATAACTATTTCTATAACTTTTATTTAACATGACGTAACGCAGATTAAATACGAGTTATTTAGGAAAAAAAATATAAATGACATTCGTTTTATTTTACTTGAAAAAATTTTATTTCGGAAATTAATTTTAAAAATATTGGAATGTTTGTAAATAAAAACATAGACAGAACTTCTGGATGTTAGTTGAACGTATCGTAGCTTACAAAAATGTGTTTAAATCAACAGTATGTAACAGTTTGTAACAATTCTAATTGCATATTTTCTAAGTAGGCCGGTTTACAAAAGGTGCCTATTGAACGTACGTCCATTTTTCATTCTATTTGTAAAGAACAAAAAAAAGTCAAGTCATTAAATTCCATACACTAGACGTGATTCTCACATGTTGATTACAATATATAGAGGGAAAAAATTTCTATTCATCAATGGTTCATTATACATTTATCTTATTTCAATATTTTTGAGTCAGTTTAGAGCTTAGAAAGTATATTTATGGAAATAAACATTAATTTCACTTTTACCTTATTGTGATACGTAATGTATAAAAAAGTAAAAAAAAAAAATGGAGTGACCGGGATTCGAACCCAAATAAAATTATTAAAGGCGTGGTCTACTGCAATTTTCATTACCATTATTTTAATTTTTATTAGTACCAGATATTTTTTTTCTTATTTCAGACACAAAATTTGACTAAATTTGTCTCTTATGAAATTTTTTTATCTCTCATAGTTTTCGCGTAATGGCTTGTTAAAGTCATATTTTGCATGTTTCCGTTTCAATGACTACACAAAAACCAACTGATATAACAAACTAAAAAAATCACAGTGGATAAAGGCATTGCAGGCTACAATGACACGCTCATAAAATTGAAGAATAAAAATTATTTGTATTTTTAAAAAAATGCTGAAACTGAAAATAAAAATTTTAAAAATTGAATATTTTTTTTAAATAGAAATAATTTTTATTCTTTAATTTTATGAGCATGTCATTGTAGCCAGCAATGTCTTTATCCACTGTGATTTTTTTTTAGTTTGGTATATCAGTTGGTTTTAGTGTAGCCTAGTAGTTAAAACGGAAACATGCAAATATGACTTTAACAAGCCATTACGCGAAAACTATGAGAGATAAAAAAATTTCACTGAAGACAAATTTAGTCACATTTTGTGTCTGAAATAAGAAAAAACATATCTGGTACAAATAAAAAATAAAATAATGATGATGAAAGTTGCGGTGGACCGCGCCCTTAACAGGCCGGCATCGTAGCGTCTGAGCTATTCAATCACTTCCGTAATTGTATAAAAAAAATATACGTGTACTACAATGATTTTAAAACCCCAAATTTGTTGATTTTGGATTATTTGGGTTTTTGAAATTCTAGTAGGTTATTATATAGTATTCCTGCTGCCACAAAGTTTAATTTTCTGTATGATTCGAATATTTTTCTTTTCTCTTTTATTATTAAAAACTATATTCGTCCTACAAGCGGTAAAATACGTTGTAACGTGTGTAGCCGTCTGTAGGGCTAAGCGTACTGCACATGCGTAATTATATTAGGACAAGAAAAAGTCACAGATTAGTCCTGACTAAGCAATGTGCTGAACCGAAACCCTTATACAAACGTTTAGGAATGCCGTTAAGGCCTAGGCATGACATATGCTGCACCTAAACCCCTCTACAAACGTTTAGGAATACTTGCCTGAATATAAAGTTTATATTTATACAAGCCAAATTTTGTGAGATATTCATACAACTCCCCAGTTACTTGTGGTTAATGACGTCAAGATGTCGCAATATGTGATATTGCTGTATTTTTTCTGTTTTCCTTTCTAATGAATTACACTAATGAACAACATTTTATTTCATTTAGTTGCAAATTGTGAAACATATATTATAATCGAAACCGTAACTGACGCGAGAATTCATTACGCACGTAATTCTATCCTGAAAAATTACATAATGTTTCCGTTTAATTCATCGTCCCAGAAATAATGTTTTCTATTCATTACTGACATCCAGACAGTCAAATATTCATATTTATTGTGACTAAAATTACAAAAACTTTGGTTTTGTATCAAATTGATTAATTTACCATTAAATATGTGTTAAACTTTGAAATATGAAATACACCACGACTCTTATTTTATGTTACAAACATATAAAACATTATTTGATTTACGGCACATTATTATTTCTAAGCTAGACTTTTAACAAATTCAGGCCATTATTCTAAAACAAAATCTATATGCGTGCTTCCATGTTTTCGTATAGGGTCTTTTCTTGCCTTTTATGACGCACTAGGATGCATTTACATAATTTTTGTGTAACAAAACACATTGATAGTTTGAAGTCTGTACATTTTTTATGAGAAATCATAAATTGAACGCGTTGTTTGCATATTTTACGTGTGTGTTCTGGAAGAACTTTTATGATTCCAGATAAACGTTCCAAATAGCTTTTAACCTTGTGTGGACTAAAGATTTAGTTTATAAATGGTACCATAATCACAAGCAGACTATACAGAAGTAGGAGTGGTGCGAGAAAATATATTATATAGTCGTCAAGGCAGACTGGAATTTAGAATCCGAATTTAAAAGTTCTTTTTTAAAACCCAACGGACAAATTAAAGCCTTTGCCGTGTTGAACTATTACCTCGGTTAAGTAATGGAATACAAATACTGGAAGCCTAGCAAAACTGTCTGATTTTATTTTTTTGACGTAAATAGAGTGGGAAAATGTACTAACTTAATGCCTATTAGCAAAAAATACAATACATGTTCGCTTATTTGTTATACTTACAATAACTTTAATTTTAAGTTTTGCCAAGTATGTATTTTCAAGTATTTTTTACTTCAAGTTAGAGCCTATATTTACTCGTCAATTTAGATTGAAACGTTTTCTGGTACACATTAAAGACATTGCTCTTTTCTCGTTGACGTGGTCTCCCTGGTAGTCTACGAGTCAAATCTATTCCGTAATTATGCATAGCGAAATTGCAGAACTATTGATTCGCCGTTATGTACAAATAATTAAACTTCATTTGTTACAAAATGTGTTTTAGAAATAACTTAATATTTATGTAAAAATATTAGCCTAATTAAGAACTAATTGACAAGATCAGAAAATATTAATTAGCAGTCAATATTTTTGGCGTGTTACCTTTTCTTTATCTGGCATTTATAATAGCATGACTGAAAAACGTATACAAATTAAAAAATACAATGGCTTCCACTATATTAGTTATAAAATCTTTTCAATAGTGTAAATTATAAATATAGTACACAATGTATTTACATAAAGATTTTTTTAAACCAATGAGCTGAAAAAAAAAAAACGAGAATGATTTGTAAAATGTATTTACTGTCGAAAGATTATGTACAACATTCAGCTGCGTCTCAACATAATCAGCCCGCAGATTGCAATAAAAGTTGCCTCCTGCCTACTGAACCCTTGTTCGTTTAAACTTTTTGGGCGTGGTACACGTACGATATGTATCGGATGTTGCGACTGCAGTTTCGTTTCTTAATGGTATGCTCTAGAAGCGACAGCAAGCGAATCGTAACACACGTTAACCCCTTTCACCCCAACCACGTTCAGTGGCCAAATTTACACATCAGTTGAAGAGAGGTTACGAGAATGTCAACATGTCTGCGACAATAAACAGTACTGCCAAATTCGAGCTGCTGTCATTTGATTATAACTGGAAAAATGGTGCTATGAATAGTAAGGTGGTAACATCTTCCTTTGCATTTCGGATTGGTATGTTGGACAGCAGCACAAATATCTCAATCTTCGAGGTGATTATGTTTAAAGGTAGCTAAAAGACGTACGCATCTTCTGACAGTAAAAGCCTATAGCAATTAAATTTCGGTTTTCATTTTACATCTCATCGGATGTTAAAAAAATAATAACCTCCATATAAGTACTATCTTCAATTAAAAATAAGTGAAGTAAAATAATATTGTACATTAAAAGTTTTAATTAAAAAAGCTTACTCAATATGTTAAAACCAATATTAAAAACTATTTTTATTAACTAGTAAATTAATAAGATAGTCATTGAGATTTCTTGGATTGCCAAATGTGTTAACAAACAAATGAGTACTCAGTGGCGGCTCGTGGGTTATTGCCAGGAAGGGCTGCAGTTGCAAAGACCTGTACATGGTTGTGCGCTGGTTGACTCTACAGCCACTGACACGCTGATGTTCAGGTGCCCCTTACTACTGAGTGGTCACAACACATCTAGTAGCCGGCAAATATTTCATAGTCGTTGGTCTCCGGCGCGTTCATCAAGAGTGAACAGTTCCGAATACCTGCAGCCCCACCTGGCAACAACCCACGAGCCGCTACTGTGAGTACACAGGGCTTTTAACAGTTCGTATTTTTCAATATCAACTTCGACAAAAGGAAAAAAAAAAAAAAAAACCAGTAAATCTATTCCCCAAAATAAACTTCACCATTACAACAAAAGTAAAAAAAAAAAACGCACTTTAACAATTCATTGCCATGGTTTAAGCTTACTGTAGCAACGTAAAAGTGATATCTGAATCCTTATCGAAAGAAACGTAGTAGTAAGCCGCTGAACAAAAGCAAAACTTCTTCAACAAAGTGTATAACCTACGTGAATCGGTTCAGGTGCAATTTTTCCCACTCGTAAAGAAGAGTGATAACCATGGTGGGACTGCGAACATTCGGACGACGAGTTCAGAACAGCTTTGTGCCATAACATATTGCTGCGGTATATATTTCTAAAAAGGAATTTATCCAGGGTAGATATAAATATACCCAAAATATATAAACCGAACAATATCCACAAAAGTATTTGTTGCAGCCACAGACGAAAAGTTCGCCATCGCGTACGCAAGGGTTGTCTGAGATCTATTCTATAAAAATGATGTATGACAGTCCGAATTTGGCTAATTTTAAAACCAATCTGCAATGTATATTTTTAACACTTACAGAAATTAATATTTTGGTTACCATTCTCAAATATTTTCTGCAACAGTACTAATTTTAAAACTATTAAATGTGCCAAACGTGTTGAACTTCACACAGCGATGGAAAACCTCCCCAAAAAAATATGTATTTAAAATATGTATACGGTAGTCAGAGCTAACTTGCTAATTTAATGCTAAATAATATTTAAATACGACACAAAAACATGTTTAATTTAATAAACAACGGTTATAAATATTGTAGTAATTTTTAAAGTGGAAACACTTTGTTAAAATTTCAGTAAAACAAAACATTGTATTGTTTTTTACACTGGACTTTTTTTCTAGGTCGTAAAGGATGTTTAGAAAATGTATGGAAGCAATTAATACATATAAAACAAACTCGCCATAAATATTGTCGCTGCAATACAGCCTTATAACCAAACTGTTTCTTCATGCTACATTATCCAAACGGTCTAATTGGCGTAAAATAATTCCAATGTCATCGCTATTGTGCATAAGATTTTTAATTGCAACAAAATTGTATATGAAATAAGTCTATGTAGGTCATTAACTTTTCAAAGCGAATTTTTTTTGTAATATGAAACAAAGGAAAATGGATTAGTGAAGATTGTTTTGCTAAATTTTCTAGGAAAAACAATTCGCTCCTAAAAGATAGAAAATATGTACATGGATTTGGATTAAATAAGCCCGAATTGTTTATAGATTAGTAAATATCAACATACTTTACATTGAAACATACTTTTACTTTTCTTGCAAATAAACATATGCGAGAGCATTTCTCATCAGTAAAATACCTAAAAATAATATAATAATAAACAGGCTTGTTGAAAGAAATAGGAGTTAGCTGAACCATCAAACTAATTTTGGCACACCGAGTAAATTACAAAATTAAAGTGTTTTCTTGACTTCAGAAAAAGTTCCCGATGTCAAAAGTATTACGTAATACTTGGGTGGTTTACAAATTTATTTTACTGCGAATCGTGCGTCTGAATTAAAAAATAAATTAAATTGTGTTTACGTACTTTGTTCTCCACGGTTTGTTTTGTAAACCTCCGGGAAAAAGTTTCATAAGCTCTTTCTAAAAAAATTTAATATATTTCCAGCTTATCCTACGTAAGATAATACTTTTTTTAATTTAACGTAGTGGTGACTTAAAAAGATCACTCAGATTTTATCAATAAGCCATTTTTCAACACAGAAACGTAGATAAAACATATTTCTGGCGCTCATAGTAAAAATTTTATGATTGCACTGGTGGTGCCATTGACTTTAAAGCGACGGTGCGGGCGGCTATTTATTTTAGAACTTTCGTTTTGCTCGAGTCGCGTTCTTATAGTTACTCTATGCTTCCATCCTAGTGTTTTTACAATTCTTTGTTCTATACCCGTCTCCCCTCCACCAATGCGCAGCAGCAAGTCCTGGCCAGGCGAGCTGGTGTAGCTCTGGTAGGGGCCTATTTCTTTGTCGACTACCTTGTTGTCATTACCTGCAACCTTCATGTGAGTACGCGTACTCCACATTAGTATAGTTGGGGATCTTTCCTTCTTGGCGTGCTTGACGGTAGCCGCCATGTTAAGTTTGTAGTAGGGTTTAGTCATTATTTTATGGTAAAATTCTGTTTCGGCCGCGGTCGTCAAAACTTGGTTTGGCGAATGTAATGGTAGGATAGTTGTGGCTTTCGTGTTTCTTGTGATGTTTTGTGTTTTAAATGTTCAGGGTTATGATTCGTTAGCTGCCGCAGGTAGCATATAACCTGAGAGTGCTAAATTCAGGACGTGGTAGTTGTTTCTACTAATTGTTTAGTCTTTGCTGGAAATGCGAAACCAGTGGATCCGCGGACGAGACACGTGAAAGAGTGAAATTACATGATAATTTGTTGATGGAGACCACAATTTTGTTACGTTAGGGCCCTTAAATTTAATATGGTCAAATAGAGTACTCAACTTGGCCTTATGTCAGCGAAAGTATATTTTGTCATTTTGCATTGCGACATTAAGAGCGCGGTATACCACAATTTTCATCGCCATGTTTTTAATTTTATATTTGTATCCGTATTTTTTTGTCTTGTTGTAGACACAAAATGTGGCCAAATTTTCCTCTCATAAAATTGTTAATTTCGCATAGTTTTTGCGTAATGGCTCATTAATGCCAAATGTTGCATATTTCCGTTTAAAAGAAGACACTAAAACCAACTCAGCTACCCAACTGAAAATATTCACAGTGAATAACAATGTTGTAGGCTACAAATTCAGCTGTGTTTGACCACAAAATAAAGTATTTTTGTATTTTTAAAAACAGTTGGTTTTAGTGCAGTCCTTAAAACGGAAACATGCAAATTTTGAATTTAACAAGCTATTATTAGAAACCCATGAGAGATAAAAGAAATTGTCATACGAGCCAAGTTTAGTCACATTTTGTATATAAAATAAGAAAAAAAATGCGGTACAAATATAAAAATAAAAACATGGCGATGAAAATTGCGGTAGACCGCACCCTTTAACTACACATATTGTTCAGAAGATATGGACGATAAATATGAAATCATTCATTTGAATAATCATTGTTCTCAGTTTATATTTAACTCTGTGTAATCATAAAGTTCGTTATATTGCTATGAGCATATCTGATGTTTTGATAGTTGGCTTGTATTTGGATTTCATATTCTCTTTCTTGATGGGAAATTTTGACTACGTTGAAATGAAAGTCATTGGCTTGTCGTATTTTCTAAACATGTCAATTGCTTAGTCATGTCAACGATCATTTGTTTAACTTGTATTTGGATTTCATACTCTCTTTTGATAAATCATTTTAACGTGGTTAGAATGAAAGTTATTTGCCTGTGATATTTTCTACTCATATTATGCTATTTATTCACGTTTAAAAAAAAAATTGGTGAAGTATTTGATTCGTTGTTTGTAGAGTTTGTAATTGATTGGAAAAATTTTATAAAATTAAATATTGTTTTCTTGAAGCTTAGTTTGAATAAATCCGACTGAAATTGACATTTTGTGTATGTAAATTTTGTGTTGACGTAACCTTTGTCACCACAGAATAATATCACAATAATTTTCGTCATAGTAGAATAGGCAAAATTAAGTCACTGAAATGTAAATGAAGCATGATGCGTGACCCAAAACAATAATAATATTTAGACACTTATACATAATCATCAGTTTGTGTCAGCAGCATCATTAAATTTTCGCACGAGTTACGTGTATGTCAGTTAAACATTATCATTAAGAACTATGAAGCAATATGATAATGTACAGCATATCGGTTTCTCCAGATGGCATAGAAAACTAAACCAATATGACCTAAAGATATCCCAAAACAAAATATATTGCTTTTGTTATTTATTGATCGTTGTAATTTATAAGAGGACTAACCAGGAAACTATTCATATCCTTAGCCTATTTTTTTTTTGTTTAATTCAATACAACGCACTGTAAATAATTTTGCAACAAGCGAATGACCATCAAACTTTTACATTCATCTAAAGTAATATTGTAAGGATTATGTAACTTACAGAAATTAAAATTTTGTTAACAAAAACTGAGTAATTTGTTATAATTGTTACAAGTTGAGTAAGGTACGCTGAAGGATGGATGTATTCAATTAAATGAAAGAAAATAAGTAATTGGAAAGCCTAATTTATTTACAGCTATTTACACCACAGCGTTTGATATGTCACTAACTATCAATAACTACCACATCAATGTCTCTGTAAAAAACACCAGTATGTCACAAGTTATGGCGAACAAAACAAATCGATGGTGCAGATGCAAGAACACGTATCTCCCAGGTAACAACTCTTCAGCATTACTAAAGAAAAAAATGTTCAAAGAAATACTACCAGTGCAAAAATTAATATAAATTACATTTTCAAAAAATTTATGCCATTGCGCCATTGCTATTGCAATTACATAGATATTGCAACTATGAGAGCTGTTGCAAATTTTTTTAATTAGTTTTTGTTTATACCGAATTGAAGAAATTATTTGGAAATACATGTTTTTGCATCTGAACCATTAAAATAATTACTATTAACACAATGATTATTAATTTAAAACAATAATATTAGTCTACCTACACATTTACAAATAGTTGACCCAATGTCCTAACTCAGAGCACTCCGATGGTCGTCTTGAAATCGAGTACTATAATCGACAATACTCCTCGCAGCACACAATACTGGTGAATTCTGTTGAGTACTAATCACAATCCGTCACTTACACCACAATTCATTCCCTCGCACACAAGATGCTTTTCGGCAAAAGCTCTCTCAGCCTGTGGAGCAGCTTCCTTACATACCTACTCTTAATCAAGAGTCCAGAGACCAGGCGATTCCCTGTCTCGGAGTTACGAGAAACATGTCGCATAAGAGTTAAAGCACAGTCCGGGAACAGTGAGACGGTACAAGAACTCTCCAGTCCTTGATATGTATTGTTATCACGAGCATTTACGAGTCTCGGGATAGGTGTGACCTTGGCACAAAAGAAACCGCGAGTCGCATAGTTCGCGCCGTTGTCCTGTAATCTGCTGCTGTCGACCATCTCAACTTACACTGCTCGCACAATAGTCGCAGCTTGCAACATTATTATAATATTGGTAGAAATATTAAAATCATAAGACGCATAACTGCAACCAAAATAAATCAAAGAGTTATATACCTATTACTTAAATGGCCTCCCTACCTGCGCTTCAAATACGTTGCAGCGATTTACGGTTATTATTTTTTGACGAAACTATTTAATTTGTATATCTACGAAAATAACACGTACCTTAAACTATGTCGCTAAAGCTTTAAAATTATGCACGTTAATGAGAAATATTATTTTCGTGCTCCTGAAAATGGCCAAAAATGGCTTTTCCAGACTACCGTATCTGAAGAAACTACAGCTGGATTCGAAAAACATAACTATAGGAACAAGCGTCAGACTTTGAACTATGCAGTGCACAAATAAAGTAACTGGGTCATCACTTAAAGTCCCATTAGAAAAAAATAATAGTGAAGCACTGCACGCCAGCAATAATGCATAACATACGCTGGTCAACGGCAATCTTACCGACCCTGCCTCACACACACAAACGCAGTCTACCTAGGGTGGCCCCTTAATGGCGTTCACGTGGCAAAAACACAAAATTTTATATCTGCCTGGCATAGTGTTAGTTTTACAGACGTTACTTGTGACTACATTTTCCACTTGTAGAAAATTTTTAGCTCTCATAGTTTTTCCATAGCGGCACGTCAATTCAGAATTTTCTAGTTACAGAAACATAGGTTTAACAAAAACTTAATGACTTAATCGAATGAAACAATTTACACTAAAATAAGATATAATGGGCCATATGCTAAAAAAAAATTAAAAACACACAACAAAGTCATTTTGTCTTTTTTAAAAATTGCCATAAATGAGGTAAATTTTCGTCATTTTCGGATTTTTTTAATTAGTACAAAGAAATTTCATTCTGTGTTTTTAAATCGTTTAGCATAGTGCCCGTTACATCACATTTCAGTGTAAATTATTTCATTCGAGTAGGTCACTTGATTTTTGTTAAAGTTATGTTCCTGTAACTTGCATATTCTGATTGTGACATGACGCTATGGGAAAACTATAGGAGCTAAAAAATTTCTACAAGTGGAAAATGTAGTCACAAGGAACGTATATAAAACTAACACTATGCCAAGCAAATATAATATTTTGAGTTTTTGCCACGTGAACGCCCTTAAGAGGGAGAGATGGTAAATTTTATTTATCAATTTCCTGCAATAACGTATGTTTCAAGATATTTTTTGTGAATGTGGCAATCTTGAGACATAGAACATATTTGTGATTAATTTAGGAGATTATGATAGTGTTATATATTCATCTTATATTGAACTTGTAATCGTTCTTGAAAGTTAACCTATAATTCCCTTGCAATGTTTCTGCATGACAAACTAATGAAAAATTATACTATTATTTATGTCAAGCAGTTTATCAAGAATATATCCTATTACATGTCAAAGAGAAATTTTTAATAATACAAATTGTATAGGCCTAAACGTTATGCTCGAAAACTGTAAATACAAAAAATAATATCCAACACTTCCTCGTAACACAGCGAACATTTATTATCATAACAATGATAGATGATTTGCGGAAGAAAAGATTGAATGTTTGCTTTATTTCAATTTGCGTTTCGATTATCGAAAGATTACTGCTTTCGCTCGTACGTGGACATGTTACCCTATTTGAACGAGCCAATAATAACTCCGCAATTACAGTATCTGATGCCTGTTATTGGTCCGCAGACAGCTGCGTTGTGTCAGACATATATCACCCAATTAAACGTGTTGCAAGAAACTGCAGCATTTCAAAGTATATGTCAGCACAAAAATTACGCAATATATCATCTCTATTGCAACCGAAGAAATTAGTAATGGAATATCCCGTACATAACAATATAACACAATAATTCAAGCATTAAGAGAACAGTGCTGTGGAGTGTCACGCGAAAACATTTTACGCGAAACCGCCGAACTTATTCTTATTGTTGTTATCTACGAAATGAACACCCACTTGAAATTACGTATGCCATTTTTCGAAAATTCAGTATGCTTGTTAGTAACATGGTTTTGGGGCATAAGGAAATGGCTAAAAACTGATTTTTTAGACTGCTGCAACCCTGAAAATGCGACCTGAATCCGTAAATTGCAAAATAAGGTGCGTGCATTGGTCTTTACTTCATAATATACAAAAATGAAATTTCAGGGTCACCACTTAAAGTCCCACAGGAATATAGACCGTGTGCCTTTCGTCGAGAGTGGTGCTCTGGTTCTTATCACTCCGCTGTTACCGTGCGTCAAACACGGAATCTGAAACCGGTACACAGTACTCTTAAATATTACAATCTTGCTTGTGAATTGTGTTTGGAATGAGTTTCTTTCAAATGGTTCGCCAGAAAAAAAAATACATAATTACCCTCTACTATTTCCATCGTGTTGCGTATAATTCTGACAATTGGCAAAGAAGACATTTTGATTTTATTATTTTAGTGACATTATAATACGCCGTTTTGTATATCTTTGAAACACATTAAGTTTCCAATTATGGCGCGTGCGTATAACCTGAAACGTCTAATATTTACTCTGGGTACTACTAATCACGTGCTTCAAATTTCGGTACCATTCGAGGTGAATCTATACTTCACGTGTTTACTCCCTAAACAGGTGGACTTGTGTGGTTAGCTACACGTCAGTCCAGTCTGCTAAACAACCTATAGCCTACTGTCTGTCCGACACTGGGCAGCTCCAGCGAACGATATCTTGTGCGATGAGATGTTTGGAGATCTGCAGCCCCACCTGGCATCAACCCACGATCCGCTACTAATGCTGGGGATGAAGACAGCCAAACACCACCAATAATATCTCACCACTTTGGATAAATATATTGTTGTTCTTTAGTTTTATTGCAAATCTTAGTGACATTGTATTTTTGATTTTCAATGAATATTAAACAAATTAACTGTCATACAGTTATAAAAATTACGTAACAAAACTAATAAAATTCTGCATACGTTATAAAAATAATGGATACTTAGCTGCAAATTTTTCATTATTATCTGAGAGCAGACAACTTCTAGTGGTTGTGTGCATATCTGACTGCTGCTATTGGCCGGCAGTACATGTGTACCTGAAGGACTTTTTCAAACACATATCACATTTAGTTCTGAACCTAGGCGTGAGCAAGAAGGGGGCGCTATCCTTTGCCACTTTGTGTGTTTTCATACCTCAGTTAGAACTAAGTTTATTTTAAACTTTGATACATTTATGAAGATTTAAACTAAACAAAACAGAGTACAGAACAATTCTGTTCAATGTAATGTTTACAAAAGCTTGTATCATTAAATGTATATCAAATGAATTGTTTCTTTAACAATAAATAGAACTGTACAGTTACAATATTCCAAAAGGTTAAAGTAATTCAGTTTGCCATTCATTAACATTAAATAGTATGTTTCTAGACCCAACATAAGGTTTTTGTAAAGATGCATACAAATAGAAACATTAAAATGCAGCCTTACCAATTATTTTCTTTTCAAAATAAGCATTAAGGTTTCAACTTTTAAAGCATAATAATTTTTTTATCAAAAATATTACAATTTCTTGAAGCAGTATATTTAATGCTTTATATAGAGAACTCCTTAAATCGTATAATTTTAAAATAACTTTACTCCAAACCCACCCCCCTTTTTTCTGCTATTTTGGCATGGGATACGTTTATATATATTTTTTTCTAAACATACACGCCTTTAACTTAATGCTGCACACGCATATGCTGCGAGAAGTTATTATTTTATTCGCAATAATATACAGTACATCGGTTGATTGTCACAACGACCAGTGTTATATTTTGAAACATGTGATATTAACCCTTTTGGTATACTGCTTAAAATGCTAATATCACGTTCCAAAAAAAATGTCGTATTGGCCCTTTTGGCAATATACCGACGATATAATATTTTACATAACTCTGCAACTACTGGGAATGAGGCCTACATTAATGTGGATTTTGTGGCTCCAAATGTTGTAAGGAATACGCTCTGTGTGTGGTGGTAACTACTTTTGAATCACACTTTAATAAATATCGTGATTACATTTTTTGTTCAAATGGTTATTGACTGGCTACATAGTCATACATACTTGAATGTTCTCTTGTTGCTGGCTGTCGCGTGTTTGAAAACACTATACGATAAGCTGAAGCGACGGAGATCCCCTTTAAAGTCTCCTAGTGTTCGCGAGAGTTCATTCCGTCCGGGTTCATCATTAATCTCTTAATCTTCGTTTCTCCTTCGCACTTCCAGACCGGCTTCTCCAGATCCTCCTCCAAGCTGTCACCACTCCTGTTAGGTGAAGAATACAGCTCCACGTAACACACGACATTTTTACGCAATAATTTTTTTTTATTTTATTTTCACGAGAACGAGCGTATAGATTCACGATTATCAGATTGTCTTATTTTCGAAAAACGTTAAGACGTCAGTAAATGTTATAATACGTATTAATACAGTAAGCTCTGGTTTTACTCTGTTTTATATCCACATAGCCACAAGAGAGTCGATAAAAGTGATACAAACATTTCTGAACTGTGTACTATAATTTTGTCTTTGTAGAACAATAAAGCAAGTAGCTGGTTTTCTCATCTGCTGAGTTCAATATGTGATTCTTCGCTATTGTTACACGTGGAGGCACTAAGTACTTTCAAATATGATGAATATTCACCTATTCTATGCAGAAGAATGGTGTCGGTGCACTTGTAACTTTTATTTTATTTATTGTTTTTTTTTCTTTCACCAGAGTTGTAATATTTTTATAAGCGCCATTTCCACTGCGGGAATGGAAAAGCTAATTTGCAGTTTACATATAAAACAAGAAAAAGCCGTCAAAAAATATAAATATACACACACACACACCATTGTGTCGTCTCTGAAAGCAGCATTTCACTCGATCGCTGAATAGCTTCAACATGAGTGGCTGTTTAAGAAGAAAAATAGCAAATGTTTGCGATAAAGCATGACCTTTAATATTGTCATTCCTGAGTTCATTGGTCTGTACGTTTCCACGGCCAAGCGGCCAAATATGGAAATCCTCTTTGTTCACGATAAAATCCGTTTGTGATGAAAACAGTATTTAACCTTGTCGAACCAACCGTTTCCATTTCAGTGGTCTCATTCGCGTAAAGTTAAAAGAGTCAAAACTCCTGTGTGATATTTGCCATTTTTATATTCAATTCATTCATGTAAAAATAACAAAAGTTGATGTGATTTTAGCATATTCCTCTGTTCTAACGAATTTAGCATTCGAAAACAAAATGAACATGATAGATACTTGGAACTATTATCATTCTCCAGTAGATAGTCAGTTGTGTGGCACTCCTAAGAGTCTCGCATATAGTACTTTAGTAAACACCACCTGTTAGTAAGCTTATGTCCACAGAAACTCAACATGTTTTGCCCAGTCAGCATATGATCAATGTCTACCTATTCTTTGCAGAAGTATGGTGTCCGTTCATTGTTGTAGCAACAACTATTTCATTATTAATTAAAATTATTCAATTACTTTTCTTTTTATTACTTTACTAGCTTTTACCCGCGGCTTCGCTCGCGTTGATGTCAAAGATCACCGGAAAAAAAAGTACCGGCGATACTGTTGGCATATAATTTGGCCCTGGAAAAGACGACACATTTAAACCACTTGAGAAGTTGACATAGTACGCCTTGGTTCCTCACCGCGCACTTGCGTTGACGCTTTCCAAGTCGGGCCTCTTTATGTTCCTTGGACTTGCGACCCTCCGATTGCAGTGTCATCTAGAGGAGTATTCGAGGAATATATATCGAGAAAATATAAAAAAAATAACGCCCATGTTCTCCACCAAGGTCCATTCTATCTCTATACAAATTTTCATCAAAATTGGTTCACTGGTTTAGGCGTGAAAGCCTAACAAATAAATAAACAAACAAACTCATATTCGGATTTACAATATTAGTAAGGATTTTTAAATGGAGGGCACTTGTGAGATTTATTTAATTTATCGATTCCTTCTTTCATTCACCAGAGTTGTTCCTCCTAATATTCGAATATTTTTACTAACGTCGAGTAATTTGCATATATAAATATGTAGCCCTCCTGTGCCCACAGATATTTGGACAATTCTGCACCTCTTTAAAGTCCTGCGACATTATTGTTGTATTGCCTAGACTGATAAATGTTCTGACATAAGTTTATATGATATTTATTATAAAAATACGAATTTTATTTACTATGTGTATCGGAGTTTTGTTTTACTTCTGTACCTACAGTTCGGTGTTTCAGTTACGGTTTATCCCAACTAATGCTACCAGCGAAAACAATATGCATTAGTAAGCGTTTAAACTAAGCTGGACTTTAAACAAACTAGGAGAGGTTGAATTAATAAAGATTTGTGGCTATGGTGGGAAAAACATTAACTTCGAAACCGGCTTCACACACAATAATAGGAATTTTTCCGAAAACCAGAACCAAGGGAGAAATACAGCAGAAACATGCAAGTTTTTCACAAAACACGTTATATAAATAACTTAAACTCTTCTGTCGAGAACTCGTTATCACGCACTAACGCCAAAGAAAACTATTATTATTAAAAAAAAAAAAAAACAGGAATGTTTTCACGACAATGTCAGTTAGAAAGGTTAGAGACACGTGTTCGAAGTTCATCTTCATCAGTAATTCATGCTCTTTCAAGGCATTCTATAGATTTGTACTATGCCGGTGATTTGTTTTACTGTGTTATAATTAAGAATCTCAACAGATCTCTTCCTGTCCCATAATATGTAGCCAACTGTTCTTTTCACGAACTGCATCTTGGCCCTCGTTAGTCTCTGTTTTCATAATAATAATAATATATGCGTAAATTACCTCATATATTTTATAGTCTTTTTAATTATATCATACGTAAATTTGTGTTCGACGCGCGTTCCTTCACGTCGCATGTGGCGAGGCTAACACAGCGTTTGCTCACCGCTACTAACATTTAGAAGAGAAAATAATGACGGGTATTTTAAATGCTAGCATCCCTCAAAAATACGTCATTTAAATTGATGTTGAAGCAACAATGAACAATGTGTAACACCTTAAAAGGAAACTCATTCCTCTTATGGAAAATTACAACTTAACACATTGCCAAAGGCTGACAGAGTAATTTGTATGGAAATTCCAGTCCACGCCATTAATCGATACCGTCGTTATAACGCCCACAATTCTCTCTGGAGCCATTTCCACCAACAAAGAATTTTTAACGAGCAGTACTATATTTAGAGAGTCTTTCCAGCAAGAAGATAGTAATATCTTTATTGATGTCAAAAATTGAAATACAAAAAGAATAGAACAAATGTCACTTCGTAACTCAAAATATTTTTTGTAATAATTTATTGATATTCTATCAATTTTCCTTTGTTAGCAATGCACATTTCACAATAATTACATTTGTTTGCACAATAAAGATTTACATAAGTTTGAGTAACAGACGGAAGAAATCAAAACAGAGTATATTGTTAAAGCAATGTTTATTAAATGCCATCGTCAATATTACTTATCCGAGACATGAGTTTTATAGCATTGTATTCAACTGATTACATACATATATATTAACCAGACGATTTAACAAGAATGAGAAACAACTAAAATTATGATTTTCGTAATAAAAACAAACAAGTACCAGGCAGGATAGCATCATTCTGTGTATCAAAATGCAGTAACATAATGTAATAGTTTATACTAATAAGTAGCTGTTTCACGTTAGCCATAACTGTACGTAAATGTGAATAAACGAATCGTGAACGGGAAAAAAAATTATGTCCAGTTCAATGTAGTATTTTTCTGTAAATATTTTTATCGCGTTTTATTGCGGTCACTTATAACACTATAATTATACATCACTACTGAGTATAACAGTTTCCTCCGCAGTTGACATGACTCTTGTAAAAAAGAGGAAAATGTTGATACAAAACATCGGTTCACTATTAGCAAATGTTGATTGGTCAAATTAGTAATACAATCACGTGAAGCCACTAAGGCCGGCTTTTACTTTGATTATATTGTTCAGTAATTATATTATCACGTGTTCTGAAGCAGGCGTCCTGAACGTGTGGGTGAAGTTTTAAAGAATTCATGAACGCCTTATAAATGCAGTTGCATCTGCCAGTTATATTGCCAGCACGCGCAACGTCACGTAGATAACCACAATAGTCATTCTAAAAAGTACCACATGCAGTTTACCAATCTACAGTTTCTCATGCACCAATGTTCATACACTTCTTATCTACAGGAAAAACACTAGTAATTTTTAAGTAGAGATTTGAGATTTTAAGTCTCGGTGCATGCACGAAGCGCATGAAGTATTGAAGCAATTTATAACACGCACATCCATTGCCATCACAAACATCACACGTTCAACGCTTCGTGGTACATGCAGTATCTGAAGATACCCGATAACGCAAGCGTTTATATATCAATGGTTGAAGCAACGATTCCATACTATCTAAAGCTATTGGGAAGTTATTTGTTTTAAGCCTAAACGAGAACAGATATCGTAAAGCAAATCTCTCTCTCTCTCTCTCTCTATATATATATATATATATATATATATATATATATATATATATATATATATATCTTCATTTCTAAAAAAATAATATTTGCTATTTAATCTACTTTATCTACACAAAACTTGTTAAGGTTTCGGCTGATAAGTTGACAAACGTAAAATTCGTGGATCAAATATTATCCAAACGCATAGTGATTTTGTCTTGCAAAAATGTTATTCAACACATTTAAAACTATGTTCAACAACCCTATAGAAATATGTTAAAAATAACTGCTTTATTTTGGGTTTAAACAATAATCACCGCAAAAGCTTTAAAAATGAGACGTGATGGCTTTATGTTCGAATCGAACTGGTAATAAGGTAAGTGGGCTTCACCATCCCAGCATTTGCCTAGAACAATATCGTAAAACCATGTTTAAAAAAAAAAAACTAAATGAGACTGGCCGGAGCCGAGGTTCGAACCCGTGTCCCTGCGAAAGCCAAAATACAACTGGTATTTTATTTATTAACTGCTTATTTCATTAAACGGAACGAAAAGTTTTTTTTTTTTTTTAACACAATAAATCAACGTTTTCAAGAAATTGTATCACAATGATTGTTACACGTACAAGTTATTACACTGAGGAATCGATAGTTATTTATATTGTCTTAGGTGCAAATTTTCTGCTTCAGTAAGAACTAAAATTATGTGTATAAGTTGGTACTATTTGTTTGGTTCTGTAATAATCAAAACTGTTTTAAGCTGAACGTTTAGTTGCTAGTTGGTTATTGCATATTTAATTGCATTAGTAACATTTTAAATACTGCCAAAACAGTTCTGTTAAAAAACTTGTTTTGTCGCTGAGCGATAAAGTGTTCTGTCATAGGTGTCTTTGTCAGAAAACCGCAGTATTCGATGCGGCAACCCTGCAGACGAAGATTATAATACCGTCATTTCACATTCTATACGGAATTGGCTTCCCATGTTTGGTCTTTATTTCCGACATACAGTCCAATAACAAAAGCGGTAGGCATCGTGCAGTGCAATATTTTGATTATATTATCATAACTTGCAGGATGGCCATATAGAGGGCCAAGAGCTTCTTCTACAGGTAGCTATGGTTCTGCAAAATTAAGCAGAACAGTGTTTTAAATGTTTCAAACTGGTCTGTGTAATAACATAGTACTATGTGAGGAATAATCAGGTTGTTTTAGTTGTAAGGCTGTTGTGTTGAAGAACAAAATGTTATGTGGACAAAACAAACTGTTCAATGGAAGAAATGAACTGTTCTGTGGATTTCCCAAACTTGTCTGGAAGGAACAAACTGATCTGCTGTATAATGAGGCTTTTGACAGCCGTATGGAAATGTTCTGTTTATTACTCTTCAACCATTCGTGCACTAATACACTCACGGGCGCCGTATTAGGTAGTAAAAATTACCATGGCTACTAAATTTCTTTCTAGTTGGCTTAAAATCAAGTTATGTATATGTAAAATTTCATTTACACGGGGATAAGGGCATAGGACGAAAGACCGCCAATAAATTCAATAATAAAATAAAATCGTGAAAATTATATTTTATGATTTAAAATTTAGCATCTCGTGTGTAGGTGACTGCAATTGAAAACATATAACCAATATGAAATAACTACCAAATCAAATTAGCTATGTAAATTTACCGCCAGATATCTGGTCACAACGAATAAGGTAAGGTTATGACTGACGTTAGTTGGCACTGTCGATAATTGTACATTCATACAACTCCAGAAATTCCACACGTTTCATCATTTACTACAGTCGAGATCTAGAGATCCCTTATATCTAGGTTTCCGTAAGTGTTCCAGCGGGCTTATTATGTACCGCCGACGCAAAGTCGACTAACGAAGCAATTTGCTTTCCGTTCACTTCCGAGATAGCGTTTCACTTTCCTCGAGCGATTATGTACGACAATAGTTGGTTCAGACGTTGTGGTTTCCTTCAGCGCAAAGCTTTTCGTCAAAGGAAGTGACGTCAGAAGTTTTGCTTCGACGGTAAAGATCAATTGGCTATCCTGTTTTACGATAAATTTCCATTTTTACTGCGAAAACAAGAAAACTTTTGCGTTTTGTATGTTTGCGCCTCTGATTTTCTTCCGAATGTCTGTATATAACACTGCTTATTCTATGGTGCATATTTAGTCTGTGGCAGAATCAGCTGATTGTAAATGTAAACTCGAGCAAAGCAGAGAAACGTATTTCCTAAATACGTATAAGTTGAATAATTCGGGCAGACGATTAAATGCTCGTTATTATATGCCTGCATTAATTAAAGGTTTTATTATACGGAAGATGTTTTATACATTTCATTCTGTTTGCTACGCATCAGCCATCGATGCAGCCGAATATGACTCGCAGGAGAGTTTACTCTTGTTATGTCAATTTAATAACATATAAAATTGTGATAGAAATGGAATACTTTAGCGTAGTTATTAAAGCTTTTTTAATGTTGCGAACACGGCAAATCAGTAGAATTTAGTAAGAAATGAACTCGTGTCAAACAAGTATTTAACATAGGTCTACTGGTAGATATTAATAATATTTTGTCCGTCATGCAGCTAGTTGCAGTAGTGATAGCGAAATATAAATAGCAAGTAATGGGTAAATATCAAGAGTATCGTGTAGGGACTAAACTATTGGTTTTACAGGTAAAGTTTATTAATAGAAAATGTTTCTACAGTGATGAAAATGAGTCGTACGTAAAGAAAATTGTAGTTTACTTACTTTGAAATTTGATGTAATGGCAATTGGCCTGTATCAAGTCGAACAGAAAACTTAATTTCCTGCCATATACAGTAAAAGGCAGAATAATCAAGCACAAAAGTGTTTCAAGGTAATGCCCCTCCCCCTGTGCATAATAAACTCGCAATTTAGCTGTCACCCTGTGGCGAGATGACTCTTTCCTGCCCATCTACACCAACCTGTCCTGCCCTTCCTATACCTTCCAACTCCCTACACAGTCTCCAAGTGATCTTACAAAATACGGCCAATGTCACGAGCATAGACTGTCTCCACCGCTCTGTTCTCCATCACGCTATTTGAATCTTCTCAGCGGTGTTTTCTCTTCCACTATACTTTCCCTTAGCTGGCAGTGAAACCCTACCAATCCTCACTATAGGCCTACAGTTTTTACCAATGTTTTAACTCTCCCCCTGTCCACTTCATCACATTTCCTTCTATAGAGATGGCCTACCAATTAACTACCTTACTCCTTCCAACCTGCCCTTCCCTTCTCCACCTAGGGCCTACCCTTCACGGTGGCCTTCTTTGTACCTTCGCCAGTTCCTGCACCCCAGCTGCAACTTATATATCACACTCTGCCGCTGCATATTCCAGCATTGAAGCCATTCTGCTGTGTTGATAGTCATTTGAAGTGAGCAACATGTATTAGCTAACATGTAGATAGATATGAAACACAGCTAATATATTTCATAGAATATGTTCTTGCAAATACTGTAAAATAAAAATAGTGCACATCTTATAGACTGGATTAATATTTCATTGTAGGCTTACTGTAGTTCTGTTAATATCGGTGATTACTTTCATGTAGGCTTATTACAGATACATAACCTACAAAATACTCGGACATAGCAATTATGTGGCCTTTTGCCGGGTTCAAAAGAGGTACAAAATATCAATTCATTAAAATATTAAAAGTGGTTTCTGCCTATTACGTAACACCAACGCTTTTCTAAAGTATTCTTTTACTTTAAAAATTTCCAGCTAACATCTAATACCAACAATTTGTGACAAAAACCACGACCCTCTGCTGATGTGAAGTAGCATTTGAAAATGTATACTGTTCATTGCAAATGGGTTGCACATGTCCAGTATTTGCCTATTTTTCACAAGTATACACTGTTTTGCTACTCTCCCTTACATAAAACACATAACCAAAAAATAAATACTGCAGCTGTGCTTGGGGTTATCCATTCAATAGCCTTTGATGAAAACAAAAACTACAGAATTAGGTTATGGTTCCGCCTCTGTCATTTCAGAACATACAAAAGCTTGTTACGGAAGTGAATTTCGACAAAGAAAGCCTATTTTAAACAGTTTTGGATATTGCAAAATCATTCTACGATCATGATTTTATAAATGACGTTATTTAATTAATTATTTAGACGGGCGATGCAAAGATTTCGTTACTTTGCGTGGCCTACCATAGCCGCGCAAATTTACGTCAGTTTTCTTCTTTGTCTTTGCGTACGAGCTCGCGAGCGCGAACGCAACTTGGTTGTACATAATTGCTTTCGAAGCAAACTCGACGTTAGCATGGTTTGCGCACGAAGCAACTTTGCGGTGGTGGTACATAATAAACCCGCAGGAACTGTATGTTCAGTTAGTAGCTAAACGACAAAAGTGAATGTTACAGGTTGCTGCTAGTTATTACAATGGATCAGCCTATTGTCGTCTGGTGCCAGCCATGTACGTGTGCAGTGTGTCTCTATGAATTGGAGTTTTATAAGGTAATAAAATGTAGTCATCGACGACGGTGATGGCAGGCCTCCCAGGTTCTCGTCGGGCGTAGATGTAGAGAACTCCGTCACCTCCGGGGAACTCCTCCGACATAGCATACAACGATACTTCCACACTGTTTCACATGCATATTTACTCCCTACCAAAGTTACAAGACGAATTTTTATTTGCAACTAGCAAATAATGCTCCCGTTTGCCTGGGATACGGCGAATTTTCTCTTTTCTCAGTCTAGCTAACTCATTCGTTAAAAAATACTCTTCAGTTAATTGTGCACTACGGTTTAAAATTTGGTTTTTTAAATAATTAAGAAAATAAATACATAACATGCAGTCACACTACAAGCGATAAACACCGAATCATACACAACATAATAATATTTATACTACATGAATAATTAAAATGTTCCCACGGAATTCCAATTATATTTGCAATAAATATAAAGTTCGTGATCTGTTTGTAGTTAAAACAGAATAGGTTATATTTCTGTAACTGGGCTAGCATTCTTAGACAATGACATGATACAGCAGAGCCAATTTTATGTGGCATTACCAAACTCTTTTCTGGAAGGAACGAACTGCTGTGTGAAATTACCAAACTGTTCTCTTAAATTAGAAAAAAAAAACTATTATTTGGCGTACTCAAACTTATCTTTGGAAGGAACAAACTGCTCTGTGAAATTAAGAAACAAACTTCTGTGTGGAACTGTTCTATGGAAGGAATAAGCTAAGCTGCTTAGGGGGATTGCCACACTGTTCTGAAGAAGAAGAATAAGAAGAAACACGTTGAGTAGAAATAAAATATGCAGTGTTTTAGAACTACGCGTACAGATGTACAAGAACAATCACAGCTGTGTGTTATAAACGTTCCTATTTTAAAATATGCATGGCTCCTACAGCAAAATGTAAAACAGGACGACTCAAGATTGCGCCAATGAGAAATGTGGTAAATGTTGTACGTGGTCCCTTCAGCTCAAACAATTCTCTTAAGAAAGGCGTAGAAAAACGTTAGAAATACGCAGCAGCCTGACTCTCTGAGGACATTGAAAGAGTCAAGCTGATGGCACGCCTGACATGTCACAGCGCGCAAGTTACTGTGCATTCCCTTACCCCGACCGCTCTCCGAACTTTCCCAAAAAACCTCTTTGCGCGTGCAACGTGGTGCGAAATCGCTTCGCTGGCGTCGCACTTGCGCGAATCATTTCCTACGTCGGGCCGACAAAACACAGGAGGGGAAAAAACTGTGTGAATCTCTTAGAGTAAGATTGCTTGATCTGCTCACGAGTGACTGCATTCTTTCCTCCCGCTTCGTACACTGGCCGAAGTTCTTCATCCGTATAACATTTCTTACTTCCTTTCTGCCCTTGTTTTATAGATTTCTCTAAAGCTCGTAATTATTTTAATATATCTCACTATCCTTTTCGATTTTCATTGTTTGCACTTCATCTTTTGCGTTAGTTAAAATGATTTATTTTTGTTATCTAAGCAACATTTAGCTGCCCTTCATCTCAACATTAATATGCCCTAAAAAATTCAATTTTTCACTTAGCATGCGATTTCAAGTAATTTTATTTCTTAGGAAACATGTATATAAATCGTAAAATTTCCTAACATCTGCCTATTTTACAAGATGAGGGGCAAATATTTGACATTTTATAACGCCTCAACACAACTGACTTCGCAGTGTTTATAGCCGATAATTATACATTCCTTAAATTGACAAACATTCAGCTAAAATGTTCAGCCTCTTAAGACAGACCAGGGAGAGTTTACTATTAACTTTGCTCTGTGGTTCTATATTACTGAATTAAAGTAAAAGTAATGTAACTGTGTTGTACTTCTCGTCGACAGCGAGGTCATTAGTAACGGTGACACACGACTTGGTTAAATGAACTGGGGAGAAGTCGGCCACGGCCTTTGTTAAGAAACCATCCCAACATTCGCCTGGAGCGACTGTGAAAAATCATGAAAAACAGAAATTAGGATGACCAAAGCCGGGTATCGAACCCGTGACCTCCTGAATGCGAATCCTACGTGTTACCGTAGCCACCTCGCTTGGTCTACTGAATTAAAGGAACGTAAACTCTGCTTTGTCTTTCCTTGTTCTGTAATATGAGTGAGTGGGAGATTTTTGTCAGTGCTTAACGTTGAGGTATTTAGCGCTGGTGAGGGGTGACATGAGGTGAGTATGGAGCAGCGCCGGAATGAAAGGACGGGGGAAACTGGAGGTACCAGAGAAAACCCGCCGACAAATGGCTCCGTCCGGCACGATTCCCACATCCGAAAATCCGGGGACCGAACCCGAATCGCCTTGGTGGGAGGCGAATGGCCTGATCATTCGGCTACCGCTGCCCGGTTTTTGTAGTATGAAAGGCATTTGTTCCTGTGGGAACGGTATGCACGGCAGTGTCAACGTAAAGCGATTATCTTTAAAACACATATTTTACGTGTATACATTCTGTAAGCGGTCATTACCGTCATTGCTGTTTAGTATAGCCCAATTAATAAACAGATATTGGAGAGATATAATATTCAAAGAGTACAGTAAAATTTCAGCAATCATTTGTTATCAATTAAGGTGAACTACTGCAGTGGTTATGTGTTATTTCTTAACACGCTCACTACAGTAAGTAATGAACTGAAAACCAGTAAACGGTAATGTGGGAATATATATATATATATATATATATATATATATATATATATATATATATATATATATATATTACAACATTCTGTAGGCCACACATTAATTAACGGTGACTTAAATTTGAATGCCTTTTCTTTGCGGTAAAATTATAATTTTGTTGGAAATTTGTTTGACGAACTAAATGATTTGATTCAAAATATCGAAGTTGAGTCAATAATTATAACATGTAATATTTATCTAGTTTAGCGAATTTAGATAATTTCTAAATTTTCGGAAATATAGATATTTTAATATTAATTGTACAGTGATCAGCGGGATTTCAAAATATTAAATACGTTGCGAAGTTTCTTCTTGCGATTCTGTTATTTTGTCACAAACTGTTAGATAAAAAAGTATCAAGTAACAGTTTATAGAAAATAGATTGAATATTTGTTTTTCATTACTTTGTCATAATTTCTACTATTAAATCTGTAATATCAAAACCACTGTTAAATTATGTAACTTAGGTCATATCAATATTATCACTTAAACTTTCTTTACTTGTTATAGTGTTCTACTATTTGTAATGCAAGCATTAAACTAGTTTTTGTTTATTCGTTTTTTTAAAGTGAATAACGTGTTTTGAAAAGTTACGCTTGGGTGCACAGAATCATTTACAGTATACAGTAAATTTTTTCTCCATTTTTGGTTTTTTGTATATTTGAATTTTAGTAATGCTCAGTTTCGCACCGTTGTTGACAATAAAGTTACGCTGCTTTAAAACATTAAGTACTTTATTACAAACAGTTAAACAATCTAAAACCTAATAAAAATTCCAGATATTACAAATAAATTTTTTAATTAGGAAATTCAGTTTCAAATAAATTAACTAAAATAAAGTTATATTGTTGGCTTTGGTCAAGCAATAACGAGGTCCATTCGTTTTTCGTAATGTGTTTCACACAAAATGTTAAATGAAATACCTTTCCTTGTGTTTATATGTTAACATGTGGGATGTAAGTTTGTCTTCCTTGTAGGGGTTAGTGGTCCTGTTTTCTAGGCGTAACACTTTCGGTTATCGTATAAACATCGTGTAGTGTAGGATTTAACCAATTACAGTGTTCATATAAATCTTCTTCAGTCAGCATGCAAAAAGTATCCATTTTCAACAAAATTATGTATATTAAATGCCCACTTATGCAATGTACATATTCGTGTTACTAAATGGCACACCATACTTTACTTCAAAATAACAAATTTTTAACGAGGTTTTAAATAAAATTGAAAAATTTTTTGTTAGGGAATTTTAAGGCTAAACACTGAAGAACTATGAAAGTTTTTTACAACTTTTAATATGCTACAAGTTTTCAATAGGCCAAAAGTAATGCTCGTCTGTCCAATGATACAATAATTTATGAATAAAAAATAGCAAGTATCAAACCTTGAAATTTGAGTTGATGCTACGGCTGATTTATTTAACGGGTTTTAATCCAGAGATGTTCCGAATTATCACCAGATGTGCCTCAGACTCGTACGTATGAAAATACGTGTCACAATTTCATTGACCATCAACTGTCAACTACGTTGTTTGATATCGAAAATTAAAAGTACGGTATGGTTTATTTTCATTCGTTTCCAATTATGTTGTCGTGTCCGTTAACCACAAGAGAACACTAATTTTGTTTCTCACTCAACAGAACCATTTTGTTTTATGTTTAATCGTACCGCGGTGGTAATAAAACGATACGTGTGAATATTACTAATATGTTCACGCAAAAGTAGTTCTATCAACCACATTGCAGGTCAAGTTTATTACAATTCAGCACATCGGTATGCGAAATGGCATACTACGCATCTTCATGGGGCAAAAATTGATTTCGTAGGCTAAAATGCTCAAAATCATGATCTAGTAGCCTAATACGGAAATTTTAACCTAATTTTACTGGTTTAAGTAATTTTACGCAATAATTAATTGCAAAATACGTTACTGGCCTACATAAATGTAAACTACTGATCATCTCTGTATGTCCTTTAATTCAGGAAACGAAAGTGATAGATGTTGAAATATTATAAGATGTTATAGGCTGCACTGCTTCAACCTCAAAATGATTGTCCTTGCATCAATGAAATTAAGGTACACGTATTTCTTTCAACTACAACGTTAATATTACATTTATTGGCTGTCCATAGTAAAATGAGTGACTTATAATGGCCTAACAAATATTATTCACTAATGAATATAATGCGTCCTCAGATAGTAAATTGTCTTAAAACTTAAAATGTAGTATTATTTGAAACATACTTCGAACCAAACCGTATACATCCACCATTGCTACAATACGTCGTTCCAGAAAACCAGTAAGACAGAGAACAAGAATGACAACTTGTCAAGATTATCTGTAGTTAGAACAGCAATGGGCAATGTCCAGATTTCACTTTTGAAAAATGGAAGAATAATTTAAACAATTTGCAGGATGTTTATGAAATAGTTTACCCAACTTGGAGAAGGGTGAGGAGGCGATTTCCACACTAAATTTATAAAAAAAAAATCTTAACATCTTATTGTTTGTGACAGGTCTCCTAGGTTTATTTCGTTTGAAATCGAAAAATTTGCTCATTAACACTTATCTTACTAGTTCATAAATGTGTTCACAATATTTGTAACCATTAAAACAAGTTTATGACAGCTCACGACTATTAGCTGGCTGAAAATGTTCTGATATTACGTTACAAGATTTTCCTTGAAAATGTACACATTTTTTTTACTGTGTTATGAAATGTCCGGCCCAAAGAAATAAAAACGTACTGTAGGTACATAATTTTAGAATTGACGTCTTAGGTGCATTTAAGACCCAAAACCCATAACTTGCGCTGCAACAACATCTGCTATACACAACAACCAAGTGCTTTAAATCTGTTAAATTTGCTAAAATTATGTGCATCACTGTAAGCACATTTATAACCCGAGATACGGATATTTCGCGAGCTAATTACGAAGCTATATTTATAACGTAAGTTACTTTCGTGATTGAGCTACTGTTTACTAAACTCGACCTTGAGGACTGAACCAATAGCCTACCTGAATGAAAACACCTGCGTCCTGCTGCCTTGCCATTGTATACGTTTAGCCACTCGCAAGAGACTTAAAATATCGTAGGTTTACTGACATGCAGACATTCCTCCAAGAACATATGGTTACTGAAGCAGACAACATGTTATCATTGACTGCTCGTTGACTCAGTAATATCGCATAATAGGACATGACTTTGGATGCTCTTTCGTTATTGGCTTCGCAATGTGAAATACGCCATAGTTCAACGAAATTACAGTTTTAGAATTATTAGAGATGGTGAAATTTCGCGAATTCATTGACCTGCATGTTAGTGTCAAATATCCTATGCATACTCAAGCCCTATTATTTCATTGTCTGCTGTTCCACTGAGAAGCAGCTAGTGGACAAATGGTCGGGACTTGAATATGCGTAGGATATTTGATTCTAACGTGCAGATAATTAAATTCGCGAAATTTCACCATCTCTAAGAATGACAGCTTGTGCCCAAAAGAAAACACGACATATATTTAGGTCCCTGCCGAAGAACAAATAGCCGAGACCAGAGTGAATGTCTGCGAGTTCAGACGGTAGTTGTTGAACTTGTAGACTAGCGAAGACTTGAGGGAGGACAGTCGGGGCACTGGACAGTGTGGGCAGCGACGGTGACAGACGTTGGGAGCCCACGGGGGAGCGTCGCGTCGCACCAGGTGCCTCGCCGCTCGGCGTTTATTTCCTGTGGGGGCCATCCGGCGAGATGGTCCGGCGCCTGTGTTGGGAGGGGGGTGTTGAGGGAAGTGTACACGCGGCCCGGCGGTAACCTCGCGGGGTCACCATCGATCTGCGAGCCCTCCTCCCTCTTCTTCCTCACCAGTCAACCAGTGCTCCGCGTGCCGACACCACACCCCGCCCTAAAGCTGATCGCGCGACATTCGTCGTCGCCTGGCGGAGACGTCGCGGCACGCTGTCTTCGTCAACACCCGCTCTCCACGTGCCCATCCTCCTTCCTCTCCCCTACCCATCCTGCTGGCCTTACCACGTGGCTGTCTTCTCCCACCTTCGTACAGAACGCCAGTGGACACAGAATATTAAGGAATACAGGAGTTAAATGGCCGGTAGGACGGCAAACTCATTCTCATGCCACAGCAAAACGTTTTCGTCGGCCAGCAACATCACGGAACCGCCTACCGCCAATCAGCGTAAAACGGCTGCCTTGCTAGCGGGTAACCAGGATAATAGGAAGTCTGCGGTAACATTGTGGAGCCAAACAGACACGGGGTTGGTGTCATTAGCACCTGGCAAGCAATAAGCGGCGTAGTTAGTCTGTATCATGTGAGCCACCACGTAATTTTACGTCTGTGTTGTTATTTAGTATATCGATGGACCAGTTCAAAAAGGAAACAACTCAAAATTCACAGTTTTGAGTAAAATGCATATATAAAGATATCCGTTTCGCCGAAAAATCTATTAATTAACTTATTTGGTTGTTGTTAATTTGAAGCAAAAGTACGGAGGCTACTATTTAAGGGATTTAAAATATTTATAATCTGCCTCTTCTAAAACTATCACATTTTAAAATAAACTGAATACAGTTTCTAGCTCTTTACTCTGGCAACAGAATAAAGTGCCATGTTGTTAAAACAAGTGAATCTACGTGTTGTGTTTCTTTTCAACTGAGTAGAGTGCACTTCCATGTTTTCGTGAGCAAAATTCAAAAAGGCAATTTTTTTAGTTGTTTTACTTTTGAACTGGGCAATCGATATGCTGTGTTGATGCTCGATACATGCAGCCATGGTCATGTGATGTATGTGTGTGTGGCCTGTGGTTTATTGGGAACGGGAATTATGGTTCCAATAACACAGATCAAGCACCAGATGTCACACGCGGGTACCGAGTGAGGTGGCGTTGCACCCGCATTCAGAAGGATCCGAGTTAAATTCGCGACTTCGGCAATCCTTCTTTGGGTTTTTACCTTAGGTTCATAAAATTTCTCTGGACAAATGGTCTGATGTTTCCTAAATAAAGGCTGTCGCTGATTCATCTGTCAGTTTCTATGTGTAAACACCTGCCGTGACCTCACTGTCGAAGTGACTTTGGTCATCTAAATAAATAAGCGGGTATACCATGCTATTATTACTTGCTAGGGAAAAGTATTGAAAATTAAATCCCGTAATCAGGGGTCACTTTGGACACAAGGGGTAACGTTGGGGACTTCCACACAATTTATTTTAATTTTCTAAAATTGTCAACTATCGGTCAATATTAATTAAACGTCATTTAGATATTAAATATTAAATTTTTTCTCAAGTTAATTAATTTAATCAGTGCTATAGAATATGTGAAAATAATGTTTTTTTCACTATCCCAAAGTTACCCAGTATTACGGTAAATAAGGATAACATGAGGTCATGGTATTGTGTAAAAAAAAATATTCAATAATACAACATACGTAGAAGTCTATTATAATGTGAGTGTAAGGAAACCTAATTCATACCTCCATAATAGCATTTTCGTGGTATTCTAACAGCAGTTGTCATTTTTTTTTCTGACTCGGAACATTAAATTACGGGAGGTATAACCGAATGTTATGGATAAAGGGACGCGCATAACGGTGTTGCGTTAAGATTATTTAAAACCACATAGGGACTGTAAAAGATATGAACATAATGTGTTAATTTTCCGTAACTTAAAAGGTTTTTGACGATCACTAGTAAAATTAAATCACTTTGCGATAAACTCATAAAAAACATAACATATTTCATAAAATTACGACAAAATCAGTCACATATAATTTAAATAATAAAAATATGCTTCCTGTTAGGAGTAATTATGTAAACAATAAAATAAATAGTGTCTAAATTCCAACACCTATCTATAGTCTAACATAAAAACTGTATAATAAGAATTTTTTAATAGTTCAAACAAAAATACGATAAGGATTCGCAAATGAAATATTTGACACGAGAGGTGGACATTCGTAATTTAGGCACTACGATATCTGCATTATGCTCAGTCAGTCATTACGCCTTCAAGTAACACGACACCAGACGAGAGAAAAACAGCGAGGCATTAAGATACTTGTATTTAGAAACAGGAAATTTCGCGAAAATATTTTTGCACCACTTTGTTTCAGTGCCTTACGTACCTGCAGCTCTGCTATGTGGTCAGTGATTGGATGCCGTAACACCCAGCGTGTCGAGGTTAAACCCGCAAGTCACAGATGTGATGTGTGGCAGTTATCCGTATACTGATTGGCACAGTCTAATGAATAACGACTCTGCACAAAAACACTCTGACAATAGCCGTGAAGTTGAGTTGCAGGTATGCACGTAAGGCTCTGTAAACAAGTGGGGCAAAAATCTTTTCACCAAAAATTCCTGTCCCTACTTATATTCATTGTTTGCTCAGGACTGGCCTAGATGTCTGATATAACAGATAAGCAGGTCCTATTCCATGCCTACCATTGACTACTGTTACTAAATGGAAGATACTATATGAATGACTACAAGTATTCTATATTTATTTTAACTAACTGGGGCAGCAATTGTCGCAGTGGATATAGCACTCGCCTCCCACCAAGACTCGAGTCCCGACTCGGTCTGTCCCAGGATCTGCGCATGTGCCGGACGATGACACTGGTAGGAGGTTTTCTCGGTGTACTTCCGTTTCCTCCGCCGGCGACCGTCTGTTGTAGGGTCTCAGGGGTAACAGCTGCCTACGGACGACCAGCGGCAAGTTTGAAATTCAGGGTGTGTGATCCTGGCCCTCGATATTTATTATTAATCAACGGTTTTATTGTTAAATATGGTATAATTTTTACGTTTATATTTATATGCTGTTCAAGGTAATGGAAGCGTATTTTATAATCATCTGGTGAAGAATACGTACAAAAATCAGACACGATATAATGGCGAAAGAATATATTCACCATTCTCTTTCAGTGATTACGTGCATATCCACAGTGTTGCTTCATGATTAGTGATATGATGTCTTAACAGTCAGTTATCTTGGGGTTCCACTGGCAAATCACAGGTATATGGTGACAAAATAACTTTTTTAAATTGATGCAGTCCTATGAGACACGTTTCCGAGCAGTTTCTGAACAACAACACGCTGCCAATGACCATTAACTAGTGTAACTGCTGTACCACTGAAAAAAAAAAAAAAAAAAAAAAAAAAAAAAAAAAAAAAAAAAAAAAAAAAAAAAAAAAAAAAAAAAAAAAAAAAAAAAAAAAAAAAAAAAAAAAAAAAAAAAAAAATTGTGCAAAATTATTGTGCAACAAACTCAGGGCATATATTATAAATTACTTTATTGTGCCTTCAGACTTAATCCGTTAGTTATAGCACAATGCACAGCTATGTTGAAAAAGTGTTACAAATTGATATCTGTTTTAAAAGAAAATATTGCTATACACACGAAAAAGGTTATATCAATGAAAAGTAGTAGGTAGGGACCCCTATTTTTCGCGAAAATAATTTCATCCCACTTTGTTTCGGTGAGTTACATGCACAGCTGCAATTCTGCTTTATGGTTATTCGCAGCTTGTCTGTGTCTGTCATTTACTGAGCCAATTACAACAACATTCCTACACGTCTGTGACTTGCCGGTAGAATCACAAGGCTAGTGAGAGTTTAAACATCCAACCACTGACAACGAAGCAGAACTGATGTGCACGTACGGCACCCAAACAAAGCGAGGCAAAATTTTTTCGCGAAAAACCTGGGTCCCTAGTAGCTTACTGCTCGACATACCTAAGTGTGTCCGCGGAAAATATGTGAACTACAGCCGTCCCCCTCTCTGACATACCTCGCCCTCCTACTCTCCTTTTTACACACCCCCAGCCAGTAGAGAGCAAGTAGTCGTGACAAGCAGTGTGTACAGTCTCGTCAGCTGGAAAGTAAGAACCAGTCTGTAGTTGATGTCCAGGTCGCGTCGTTATGCACCACGAATCTTCAAGGTACATGATTCTTACACACAAAATACATAACAGCAAAGTAACAAACATCGATGTGACAGGAACTGTGTGCCAGGAACGGGTGTTTGTTTGCACCGAGAGGATGCAGTGTCATATCAGTAGATATGTATGAAAAACGTGAAAGCAATAGATGTAACTTTATAATACATTTTCGTAGAACAAACATACTGCCGATCGCATACTTGTCCCACTGCAGCAAGTCAATAACAAGAGATAGTAATAACAACTGCCCCCAGACGCTGCACCGTTGTAGCATCTCAATTAATTAGGTTTTTTCTTTGTATTTACTGGCAATTATTAGCATATGTGAACGATGACAGTAACATGTATTTTGTTTACGAGTTTTATTAATATCTATTTTACGCTTCATAAGACACATCGTTAGGAATGTTGAACATGCTATGTTATTAGTTTACACTGAGAGGACGAATTGTTTCATTATACTAAATATATTTGTTTGGGTGATGTTTGCTTCAGCTAAACAATATTTTGTTGGTAAGACCAAACTTGGAGTCCTCCAAACAAATTTATTTATTTCCCTCGAACAAATTATTCATTTAAACGCACTTTGTTTGTTCCAAACGTATATTTGGTTACCAAACGATGTCGAATAAATATTTTGTGTAAACAAACAACTTGTTACAGCTTGCCAACAAAATAATATTGTTAGTTATAAGTGATGTACTTTGAACCAAAATATTTTTTCGATGGACTAAATGATTTTGTTTGCGAAACTAAATCCATTTGGTTGACTTGCGGAAGATGGCAGGCTGGCGTGCGTGAGCGAAAAGATGGCGAACGTTGTATACCTCAACTTTCAAAGTATAAGATTGTGCGACAAGTAGGACGTCTAAACTGTTAATCAGCATTATTAAAGTATCTTAATTTTAGCTATAACAATTTCAAAGTGGTTTATTCGATCGATCACAACGAAAAATGCTATAAACTTGAAAAACACTACAGCTGCACGTCTCGTTATTTGTGCTGCGGTGCACGGCAATAATTTGGTAATATTATTTGACGTCGTTTACATTTTCGCAGACGGAAGACAAAAATGTTTGAAAATAAAGCAGTACAATCGTAATTTAATATTAGGCCTAACTATTCCTATACAAATAACAATCCCATTACCACAGAAGCATTCGTAGCTCAGCTGCTTAGGTCATGATTAGAAAGAAGTAAGCGAAGGGATAGTAGGTCAAATCTCGGTCCAACAATAACTTTTTTTTTTAGGTCTTAAAATTTCAAATATTTGTTAAGATTATAAAATATGTTTGTTTTAAGTTCTTATAATATTGTGTGTGCAATTAATATGACCAACGAAATTTTTATGGCCAACTAAATATTTGGTACTGCTAACAAAATTCAGTTATTTCTCTCAAACAAATCGAGAGAACAAAATAATTTGGTACGAGCAAACAAATATCTAATTGCCCCTATACAAACAAATGATTTGGTTGATTCAAACAAATTTTGTTTGCACCAACAAAATTTTTTTCTCAGTGTACTTCTATCACAAATATGTGTAACATTTCTTGTGATTTGATATTTTAAGCAGATATTAATTTGTGAATGTAAAAAGTTTCGATGTGTATGTTAAACTAATCAATTTAATAATTTTTGTTTCTTTTTATAATTTAAAACATACTTTAAGAAACTAAAAAAATAAAGTTTTTCCGGTTACGTCTGTTGGTTACAGATATGAACCATTTTGTAAAAGTTGCCGGTTAAATACTTTAAGGGGTTGTTGGGGAAAAATAATAAGGAGAAGGGGCTGGGACGTTTGGGAATAAGTGCCGCTATTAGTTTCTATCAACAATCAACACTTTCGTTTCCCCAGAACTATTCGCTATAAGAAAACCTTCATTTTATGTGTTGCACCGGCCTATTATTAAGGAAAGGAGTATTTCGCGAGCTTAATGGCATGCATGTTATAATCCACTTTCCTATACATACACAAGTCCCGTACATTCGTTGGTAGTCTGCTGTCACAGTGAGGAGCAGGTAATGGACTAATAGTCTGATCTGGAATATACACAGGATAGTGGATTCTAACATGCAGTTAATTGAACTCGCGAAATATTCCTGTTATTAGACCTTCTGCAAATTGTCGATTACGATTTGAAAGTAGTGTATGGGAGGGCACCAAGACATTCCTCTCCGCTGCTTTCACATGACGACATCGAAACACTAGCGTTCTTACCTCCCCTACCCGGGGCTGCACTTAGCTTTGTCAAGCAGTAGTAGGTAATTTGACAGGAAATATGTCGCCAGGTTTCAGCGACGATGCATGTGTATCACTGTTCTGCACAATTATTAGGGACACGAACTTTTCGCGAAAATAATTTAGCCTCAGTTTGTTTCAGTGTCTCACGTGCACATTTGTAGCTTTGCTTCATGGTTATTGGGCAGCGTGTCTTTGTGAAGTGGCGTATCCTTTTTGACTGCGCCAACCACAGTAACGTTACTGCAACGTCACACGTCTGTGATTTGCTGATAGAACCCCAAGACACGTCAGTCTTAAAACATCCAATCACTGACTGCGAAGCAGAGATACACATTTGCACGTAAGGCACTGAAACAAACTGGGGAAAAATTTTCTTCGCGAAAAGTTCATGGTCCTAACAATTATATCCGCTGCTACAAATAGCCTTCATTGCATGCTATGTATTCTGTTCATCGAAGATTGCAGGATTGTCCTTGTTGCCTTGGAAACGCGTGTTCTTAACGATCTGGAAAGCAACACAGCGTCAAACGGGGTGCTGTAGACGCACATACCTACACACGCCTTGCTAGGCACGTACTGTTTACTCTATCGGTAGGGCCCGGTAGTTTTCGCGAAAAGATTTTTGCAGCACTTTGTTTCAGTGCCTTACGCGCACGCCTGCATCTCTGCTTTGTGGTCTGTGATTGGACGCCGTAACACACAGCACGTGGAGGTTGAACCCGCAAATCACAGACGTGATGTGTGGCAGTTATCGGTGTACTGATTGGCACAGTCGAATGAATAATAACTCTACACAAAAACACTCTGTCAATAATCAGTAAGTTTAGCTGCAGGTGTGCACGTAAGACACTGAAACAAAGTGGGGCAAAAATCTTTTCGCGAAAACTACAGGGCCCTACCTATCGGTAAAGACTTGAAAAATTTGCGTTTTTTTTTAGGTACAAGCTAGAATTACACCAACTATACGTTCGTGTCATATTTACAATTAGTTCTTGACTTATTTGACTCGTATAAGTAGCTGAGCCAATTATAAAAATTTGACTAAATGCAGGCCCATATCAATGTGTCAGCGAGCAGCTAATGAACAACTGATGTTTTCTTAAGTGCCAATATATTCTTGGAGGCTAGCCTAAAGGTCTGTGAATCCGTGAATTTTCCCGGTCTCTAACTATCTGTCAAGACCACGGATATTTCTCGGGTTCAACGCCCGACTGACTGGACTGCACAGTCCTGTGTTCAATTTGTAAGCAGCTACTTGTTCAGTGGCTGTTACTGCAGAGAGTGGTCAGTTTAACGTCTAGCAAGTAGGACCACGATTTTGTCACGAAAAGATTTTTGCCCCACTTTGTTTCAGTGACTCACGTGCACATCGGCAGTTCTTTTTCAAGGTTATTGGCAGCGTGTCTATGTTCAGACACGGTTGCACCAATCAGAATAAGATTATTGTGAGTCTGTACGTCCATAATTTAACAAAGCCAGTGAGAGTAAAATAATCCAATCATAGACGATATAGCAGAGCTACAGGTGTGCACATGACGCATTGAAACCAAATGTTGCAAAAATCTTTTCGCCATAAAATCGTGGCTCTACTAACAAGGCAAAGTGTGAGTCTGTGAAGTGTTGTTATGTAAGCTTGTTATTGGAATGTCATACTCGAGGACTAAACTTATAAATGGTGGCCCAATCGTGAGAGTAACTTACTTTTATAGGACACTGAAATATAACTTGATCTCTAAATGAACTCGCGAAATTTTCGGGGTCTAACTATCGGGTTAACGCCATGTTGCCTAGTACCCCTTTTTCGGCTAAAAGGCGATATTTCCGGGCATGAGTAAGTCAATATAATGTGTAGAGATGATGGTTTATCGCGGGAAAACTTGACTATTTGCTAGGCTTCAACGTACGTTCAGATTATTAAAAGATTACTGGCTTTTCCTTGTACGCGAAGCTACTGCCCTATTTGACTAAGCCAATAATAATACCGCTATTTTAATATTTGATGCACGTTATTGGTCTATAGACAGCTACGTTGGGTCAGTGTTTTCAAGGCTGTGTTGGCACAAAACATTTTCGCGATATACCATCATCTCTAATAATGTGTTATGTTTTGTCTCATCTGCAAACCCCTATCAGTTTTTAATTACTTATTCCGTATCACACTGGGTTGAGTCTCTCTCAATTATTTACACTGTTATATTTTTATTCCCCAAATGACGAAAACCTACAAATCGGCTGAAGCAGAAAAAATAACCATAGCTTTAAGCTGACTGTAAATATCCTATCACCAATATGTAACCCACACAGGACTGGCCGACTAAAGCTGGGTTGTCCCGAGACAAATCAACCACGGACATATGTCCCGTCACAGTTCAATGCGAACTGACAGTCCCTTGCACCTTTTGAAATTTTATTTCGTTGCATCATTTTTAGTACTGCACTTCGAGTTTAATTATTTCCGTAAGTGGATTTCTATCACATTTTAAATCAAGCAAAATAAAACTGCTGAAATGTCTTTACATATCTTCATTAGTGTTAAAAACAAAGAATGACGCCAGAGTACAATTGGGAATGCGTCACAGTGTATTTTAATGACCAGCAGAATTTTGTGAGGGAAGGGATGTAGGTCAGCGCTAAGCAGCGGAATTTTAAACGTTGATTAGGGAGACATAAGAGAGGCGTACTGAGAAACCCTGAAATTGAATTTCGAGGGAAACGGGAGATTATAAATGAACCGCTTCCCCCTTACACACACACTTTCACACACGCACAAAATTGGCCGTCTCACATGATTCCTACATACAGAAATCCAGGATGACCCCACCGGGAATTGAACACGGATCGTCTTTACACGAATCGTAGCGAGCGCTCCAACCGCTGCGAACAATATTTACCCCATTTGACTTAGAATATAATCAATTATCGTAATAAACTAAACTGGACGGTTGTTAAGGTGAGACAGTAGGTGTGGCAGCTTAAGAAACTGCAACTATTTAAAAAAAACTGTCACATTTATGAATCAGAATTGCATTAACATTAAAAATGTATTGCAAGATTGCGTATAGTAATCGTTAAAAGCTTATCAACGTGTTTAATGAACTATCAAAATCTCTCGCAAATGTGCAATTTTCAAGTTTAGGAGAAGATTGGCTTGTTAAAACCAACGCAACTACATCATACTTCGTTTGTCTTAGCAAAGCCATTTCTAAATAAGAGATTTATTTCTGAAATAAAAAAAAAATGTTAAAACTTAAATGTAAAACTGAAATCCTCAGATGAAAATCTGGAAATGAGAATTACTTGGAGAGGCAATATGAATGTACATGTGTGATCATTGCAGTAAGTATAACTGCTAACGCTCAAATAATGTGTATGAGATTTAGAACATTGTATTCGTAAATTTTCCGACATCTTTGCATGCGATAAAGTAAACACTACACTCCTGTATTTTAAATGTTTCTATAAAGAAAATAATATGCAGGGGAATTTACTAACTAAAAGGGATTTAGGTTAATCTGACCCTTTAGATATGTTTTTATTAAAACTGGCAATTTGTTAAGCAATATTTTTTATGGCGTGTAATATTTTTGAATAGTACAGTTTCTTTTAATGGAGGGGAGTCTTCGTAAATTCAGTTACGTTTAAGGACTAAAAAGTAATTGCTCTAGATAACGTATGTAAGAAGGCACACTGTAAATTACTGGAGATATTGAGTTAACTCAGAGTTAAAATACAAGCAATAATTGATAATATTAGGAGTGGAATTTGCTTTCCTTTTTCAAATAAGTCTGAAAAAGCTTACAAGTGTAGTATAGTTTCACATAGCAAATACGCACCTACAGTCCTACAGATGGTCTGTAAAGTGCTGGAGATGACAGAATCTGGTATATTTTGAGCATGTATTTATACTCAGACATTTATTTAAACATTGGTTTATAATTGATAAGTTTAATATATATGAACGTCTTTAGGGGTTATTACCGTAAGCAAGCATTTACACACACACACACATATTACAAAATATATATATCACTTTATAACGTCTTAGATAGTGAAATAAAAATAATTTAAAAATGTAATGCTAAAATTTTACTTCAAAAACAGTTTTTAATTTCGATTAATTTTACTAAAATATTTGGAATGCGGCTGGCGTGTATTTTAATAAGCACAAGTTCGTGTAAAACACATGAAAACTATGTAATATTTCCCATTAAATATTTAGATTAAGAGATTTTGCCATAGACTTGTTTTATTTGAGTTATTGAAGTACGTGGTGGAACGTGGAAGGAAGCAAAATATTTTGCGTTCTTAGGAGATGGAAGGTTTAATATTTTGTATCCAAGATGTTTTATATGGTTATATGCACCGCGCATACTATGCGGGGTAATGTCTTAGCCCTGCTGCATTACAGGTAACACATTTATGAATTCGCATGTGACCACAAACGAATCTACTTTTCGATGGATGCATTTGTTATATAACCTATATAAACGTAATGTTTACTGCGTTCAGATTGTAAACAGGTTTGGTGTTAATTTATGTAAACATTAAAAATTTAAAGTGAATAGAACTTATTTAATTACTGTTCATGCTGAATTTTTACTTCTCAAAAGAGTAATTCTTTTCAAAACTCAATATTAATCAACGTCTTGAAAGTTCTCACAACTGAGTCGCAAATGCGTATGTTGAATGGGACAATGGAGTTATTATTTTAGCAGTATTTTTGTTCGGACTTTTTAAGTAACAAGCTTTTATTTACAAACAAAAACTCTGTCAATTCTACGGAAGAAACCTTTCTGTTATAAATGGTGTAAGGAAATTAATAGTCCAAATTATGGGAGGTGATTACTCATGAAAAATGAAGTAGATATTACATAGGACACGTTCAAGAAAAGTTATTATTAAGGGCGAAATAAGCCCTTGAAAATCGAGATTGAAAATCGTATTTTGTCAAAATATAAAAAATTTTTAGTAGTTAAATTACGATTCCTTGGGCCGGGTTAAGTATTATTGAGATCTTAAACATTTAATAATGTCAGCCATCTAACTTTCCAATTTCATGAAAATAATAGGGGTTGCCTCCTTTACATCGCATATAATTACGTTGGCGTTACGTTTTATGAACATTACATGTTGGCTTTTCGGGCAGTACACCGTGAGGAACAAAAAAAAGGTCCTCTTGTCGCAAATTCTTAGAAAGCACCGTTTACCGGAAAAACGGACACAACTGTTCTTTGCCAGGTATGTAGGCCAAATATGCCACATCCGCTAAGAATTGGATTTGTACCATGCTCTCAGGAAAATGCAACGTGTGATGCAATTGTTGAAGATTTCGCAAAATGAAGTTACATTAGCTCAAAATTAATAACATGCCTTTGCACCAATCAGTTAATTTGGCAACAAATTTGGTTTAGCAAAATTAACAAAACGCTACTATTTTGATGACATAAATCCGCGAAATTCATAAACAACGGAATTTCCTTTAGTACATTCTGAAAATATGTATAAAAAATAAATAAAATCGTACCAGTGATGCACCCTAGTGCGGGGATAAATCCGAACTGGTTTATGGCATTCTGGTTTTGGGCCTGTAGGCTGCCATAATCTCTGCATTATGATAATGGAATGAGACCCTACGAGGGAGCGTTGCCGAAATAAAAGGGCGGGGGAAACGGGAGTTCTCTGAGAAATCCTACCGACCAGCGACATCGTCCGACACGATTCCCACTTCCGAAAAACTGGTGCAGTCACAATGCAGAGATAATTGCAGCCTGCAGACCCAAAATCAGAATGCCACCATCCAGTTTGGAGCTGTCCCCGTCCTAGGGTGTATCCCCCATACGATATTTCTTTATTTATTAATTTATTATCGAAATACGTACATGGCATACTAATATTCTTTCAGAATGTACTAAAGGATGTTCTCTGGATTATGAATTTCGTAGATTAATGTCGTAAAGATAACAACATTTTGTAAATTTTGCTAAACCAAATTTGTTACCACATTATCCGAGTCGTGCATAGTTTTTTTTTTTTTTTTTTTTAAGCTTATGTAACTGCGTTTTGCGACAAGTTTCAACAGCGGCATCATGGGTTGCATTTTCCTGAGAGCATGGTACAAATACATTTCTTAACAGATGTAGCACATTTTGTCTACATACCAGGCACAGAACCGCTGTGTCCGTTTTTCTGGTGCTGGACGGTGCTTTCTAAACATTGGCGACAAGAGGTCCTGTTTTGTTCCTCATGGTGTACTGCCCGAAAAGTCAACATGTAATGTTCACAAAACGTAATGCCAACGTAATTACATGCGATGTAAGGGAGGTAACCCCTATTATTTTTAAGAAATTGGAAAGTTAGAAGGCTGAAATTATTAAATGTTTAAGATCTCAATAATACTTAACACCGCCCAAAGAATCGTAATTTAACTCCTAACAATTTTTTATATTTCAACAAAATACGATTTTCAAACTCGACTTTCAAGGGCTTATTGCGCCCTTAATAATAACTTCACTTGAAAGTGTTCTATATAATGTCTACTTCATTATTATTGAGGAATCACCTCCCGGAGTTTGGGATATTAATTTCCTTACATCCTGTATATCAGTTACAAAGAAGGAAGCAGTTTAAACACACAAATATTTCAGTGATGTCTAAAGGTCTAATTATTATCAACTGTATGACGTCAGATATGTGCTTCAACTTATATTTGAAAATTAGATAATCAAAGAATATCATCCCAGAAAATTAATCACATTAATGACTATCATATAAAGTATGGTTCATAAACAGGCTTATTTACCTGGCAGGTATTGATTTATGCCTTTCAATCATAAACAAAGTATTTATCAAAAATATTCCTACACAGTTTTAAAAAATTGAACAGAGATTACAGCTATAATAATTTGTTAGTGACATATGACCACGGTATGAAACCGGAAGCAGAAATAAATATAAAAAAGAAAAAGAAAATAGTTGTACAAATACTAAATGAACCATTTCTTAAATATCAAACTACAGTAAAAATTAATTTCATTCTGTGTTATATGACAGTAAATCTGGAGAAAAAACTGAAAATCTTCATGAACGCAGCATACAAATAAACACACATATGTATAATTGCTTTATCATAAAAAAGAACCAACTTTTTGTTTACATTGTTTTCGAAATGATATTTCTTCTGACTTAAGCAAGTGTATGGCGTTCACACGAGAGTCTAATAAGTAAAATTTTACTATGTAAACTATTACGAAGTTCTTTTTTAAGTACTTGAAATTATTTTCAACCTTTATACATTTTTGGTAACAGTGTTAAATAGTTTGGGAAAATATTTTTAGCTATTTGCGAATGACAAACTTAAGCCGAGTTTAATATAGAACACGATAGCGGTTCAGAATCATTACATCTGAACGTTTGACAAGTTATACAATAGTTTGGGTGTAAGAAGACCCGAACCATTTCAAGTACTGAACACAAACTCAAGAAGTTTATTAACCCGGCTGTTCTCCAGGTCACGCTAAAAATAAACACTACTCGGTGACGCGTGCGTGATGACATAAAGTATTATCTCATAGTTAAATCATTCAATAAATACTGCTCAATCAAGTGAACAGAAAATTTTCAAGTTTTAATAACATACACATACGGGCAACCGTTACAAACGAATTCTTTCTAAGTCAACAAAAAAAAAAAAAAAAACACTGTAAAAATTTTATAAATTAAACGTGCCCATGTATAAGCTGTTCACTATAAACTGAGAACCTAGCTGAACTTGTAATTACTTAATTGATATTTTTCATTAGGCTAATAGATGTTGACTTTTGAGTGTGTTGAAAAGTTTACACTGGTTTTTCGGTACATGGAAGTTTGTAATAATAAAAATAGTAAATGTGGCTGCTAAACGACTTAAAGAAAGATTTTTGCCGTGCTTACTTTATCGTGAACAGCCTATTGTTGCGTTACGAAAGTAGGTATAGAAAACTGTAAACTGTTTCACATGCATCAATGGTGTCCGTCTACATTTTTAGGAAACGGTAACATGTAAACTGATACTACTAGACTTGTACAGCAACTATGCTAAACATTTGCTGTGTTCACGCTGAAGCACGCGTGGTTACTGTCCCATACTGTGTATCGAGTAAAACTTCCTGTACTCTTTAGGAAGGTCACTAGAGCGTAGTTATGACTCGCAAATAGCGCTTGATATAAGTCAGTTCCTCAAAAACAAATATACACATGGAGCCGGCAAGATAATTTAAAAATTACGTCTCTTGTTTGGTAATAACAAGTGTTAGCAACGACAGCAGAATTTACACTAGCGTGATTCAAATGGCAACAGCAAAGGAAAATAATTAAATACACGTAAGCAGCGATAACAAGGGCCCGACAGTTATAAAACAAGAATTATTACGATACGTACAGTAAGTATGACCTTTTGAACCTCTAATTTTTTTCTTTCATTTCAACAAACTTGTACCATTACATCACTTGTTAACATAAATTTCACTGTTTAAGTAATGGACGTACCTAGAAAAAGGTTTTCGGAGGGGGTTTTAAACTCTCTTCTTGCATATGTCAATAATTATGCCTGACATTCCTTACCAGTAAGGTAATAAATAATATAATTTTCATTATTATTTTAACATTTTTGTAAAAGACTATGTGTTGTGTGATGTAAAATTTAATTTATGCAAAAATCTTATGTTTCGCAGGGGTTTAAAGTCCTAAAACAACCCTCTTGGGTAAGCCCATTGTGTAACAAACGTATTGAATAAATTCCGCAATACTTACAAGTTAACGTTTGCGGTAACCAGAAACAAAACAAGTTGTAAGGAAATGTATCGCCCAGACTACAGGAGGTTAATCCACAACAGGAAGTGAATAAACACAGTGAAATGTCAGGGGAATGACAATAATAAGACAAAAATGAACCCTTATAATATCAAATTAAAAATAGGACCTTTATAAAAATAGGGAAACTTCTAAGAGAGTTCAAATAAAATCTAAGTAGGTGATGTTAGGCATTTTAAACGTGTTATTAAATCATTTTTCAAACCATTGTTCTTTCGTGAAAATATCGGGGGTGGTCATTTTACTGCGTAGCATTACTTCTGCCACCATATTTTGTAAATGCTGTCTTTTAAGAAGTACTGTACATTGCAAAGAATATAAATGATCATTTTGTGACAAGCACCTTGAATTCGTGGTTTACAAGAAATATTTACTGAAATGTTCACGTGACTATAAAACAATACCAGGTTGTAGGCAAAAAGTGCAACTTCTGGCAAGTTAATGGTTATTCTATTCCACTCATTTTAATTTTTCCCGTATGATGGTTTTAGAACAATATTTTACTGAATGTTTTGGGTGACCTATTCCACCCCAACCGCCGGCCGACTCATTTCGCACCACTCATATATAGATTGTCAAAAACCTTCGCGGGCGCAAGTACAACTCACCAATCATCGTAATTAGATGAACGGTATGTGAACACATGCGGTACATTCATAAAGATAACGGTCGTAGAAGAACAGGTCTCGACACTCGCCTATCTAACAATGTATTTTGCTTGACCCCCTTGTTGTTTGGTTGTAGTTCGTCAAATTACCGAGAATATTGTGTTTTATTGGCGTTTCAGTAAGGGCGGTCGGACTCAAACTCCACCCAATTTTTTCCATTGTTAACATTATAAAGTAAATAAAGATTGCTGGAGCCTTTTCTTAAACTTGTGAGCGAAGGAAGAATTTCATAAATTGATAAAAAATACGTGTTGATAAATTGTTTACCTTAGTGGAAAGGAACTGGGAGGAGTTTGAGTCCGACCGCCCTAACCGAAGCGCCAATAAAACACAATATTCTCGGTAACTTGGTGAACTACAGCCAAACAACAAGGGAGTAAAGTTTCCAGGCGAGTTTCCAGACCGTGATACAGACATTCAGTTTTGTGTCAAATATATTGTACATGTCAAGTCACTTTATCGCGGGAAGCCTTGATACCTACCTTTCCATCCAAGGGCCCCAAGTCTTTTGCATTGATTTAATTTATTGCTTATTATTTTCAATTATATTGTGATGTACCCTTAATAACGTATCGTATACAGCCAGATTTATAGATACGAAAACAAAAATTATGCAACACTTAGTGAGATAATCACTTATTCACGCATGACTTACCCGGTCATTAGTCAATATCCTATCAAATATACTACATAGGTACGTTTCCGCCCATCAACTTTGGTTAGAAGCAGGGAACGTCAGAAAAAAATATTCATATGGTCACCAATTCAGAAACATGTGTTTTAACAATCAAAATCATGAATGTCCCATGGCATACAAGAGCTTACTACTATTTCTACTTCTACTACTGATTCTAATTCTAATACTACTAATTCTAATTCTACTACTACTCTTATGTAAGCAATCTAACCAGAATATATTGATTAGCTTCCCAGAGATCACACGAGTGTACTTACTCATTTAACATTGCGCTGTCATACAAAATGACGGCAAAATAAACTTTGAGTACAACTAACTATATCAGATACTACTAACGTAAAAATAATAATTTCAAATTATTAAATGAGTTAAAATGAATGGCAAAGTAATTATCAACTTCTGTGAAAATATTTCAAAATAAGTTTATTCCTCACTTAATGTTAGTCGAAAAACCCTACCCTAGTTATATTTGGCTGTAATCGTCCGGTTGCTTCCGAGATATGAAGCAAAAACTTTTATTTATGTTCGTGGGCTTGTTAGTGTATTTTATGACTGTAGTTGATAGTGTGAGCATATTATTTAGTAGAAACTGGCCAATGATTATAGTATATACAGCGATGGTAACCATACTTATAGATACAACTAAGAACATACATGTGTCACATTCAGCAACATATACTTTAGCATTTATCCTTACAAAATTTTACGGAATTTGGTTGAAAAAGTTTTCAAGATGTAACACAAAAATATTACTCATTCCCATTTTGTGCTCTCTTTGAAAACGGCTTACATTTAACAACATATGTGCTTACATTACAAACTGACAAATAATCAAATTGGGTTTAAAACTGTTAACTAATATCTGAGATCTCAATGTGTCCTAAATATTCAAATGTATTCCAAAATAAATTCACCTAAAACGTTGACGAAACATTTAGTGCCACATTTCCTTACTAAATTTAAATGTGTTCTAAACTTATTATAATTTGGTTTAATAGTTTCTGAAGCTTTAAAGAGATGTACGTAATTATTCACACAAATTCATTGAAAAGTGTTGTATTACTTTCCTCCTTTCTAAAAAATAAACTATAAAGATACTTAACATTAAATTCTCTCTGTATTTGCTAGTTGTTTTATAAATATATATTCCATCACTTGTAGGAATTTATAGTCTCATGCCCCTTCACATTATAGTAATGTTTTTTTTATTATATATTATTTATGACGGTCCAATCGTATACCGAAATGCTTATCGAGAGTCAGGTTTATAAATCAACTGACATTAAGTAGGCTGCATTAAAATGTTTAACGCACTAACTTGCACTTTCCGGTATTTGATCCGGAAACCTGGTTAATCAGCGGCAACTCAACGAAATTTAGAGCCCAGATAAATCCACGCGTGATTATGTACAGTTTTATACACACACGTAGGATTTCATACGTAATGATAAACATATTGTTTCATAACTAGTTCATTAAAATCAAATATTTTTGAACTGGTTAACTGGGTTCGAAGAAATGTGTGTCCCGTGCGAAAACATTTTTGAAAATTGAGTGTGTTCACAGATGGTGAGCGCGGTTCGCTGCAAAGAGGGAAGTCTAAGTCCCTTTGTCGTGGAGGACTAATCTCTTCATTTCCCGGGGATTTGTGTCTAAATCTCTGCTTTCTTTTGTCATCCCAGCATTCGTTCAGTATACAGTCACGTCGGGAAAACCATTAAGTCTAAGACTTCAACCAACTGGGTAGATGAAGCTTGCCAAAACGAAGGATTACTTAGTTGTCTGTATTATGTTCTCAATGTAAGGGTCTTTTTTCTGCTCATGAAGTTGTGGCTTCGTTAGCTCTATGACACAATGTCACTGCATGCTTTCTAGTAAAAAAACATTTTTGAAATATTAGGCAACAAGATTTTCTATTTTTTTCCTTACTGCCATTTTTCTGGAATGTATTTTCTTGACTGATTTTTATCACAAATGTATTTTTTCTAATCTTAACTTATTTTTCAATGACAGCGAACACTAGTTTGGTAAAAAAAATACCGTCGTGTTAATTATACTAGAGCTGCCATTGTACAGTGTGGTTTGGAAAAACATATTATTTCGTTATAGTAATAAAAATACGTAATTTCGATTGCTATAAAATTAATGTAATTTTCTTAAAATATCACAGATTTGCAATGTAAGTATTTTTTACAACATAATTCACACTAAAAATTATAAACAGTTTACCTCACATAACATTGTACTAAGGAGTATGGAAAGGTACAATGTTGAGCGGACGACTGGAATACTCAGTCGTCAATAAAATCTGAACTACTCATCAAAATTCGATGATATTTTTTCGCCGAGTAGATATTTTATCAGCGGACGTTTATTTATAGAACACTATGTGGTAGACGGCTTTGCTTTCGAGCAAAAATTAAAAACTCTTTTTAGAGAAATAAGAGCTTGAAACCACAAAATCTATAAAGATGGACAACTGTCACTTTGATAACTTTTAATACGATAATATCTAGGCCTCTATAATAACCGAATTTCAAAAATTTTTGTGCTTTTATTTGATAATAATTTTACTATCCAAAAAATCTTGACATGAGAGGTTTACGGATGTTTATTTTGCCCTCAAGCAACTTAATCAATCAATTAAACGAATTTTCCAAATAGAGTCTGTGCAATTAATAATTAATTAAGTGAATGTATGCAAACCGCAGGCAGAAACATTGAAAGGGCGTTAATGCATAGAAAACAGCAACGATAGTTCTGCACATGATGCCTGGTGGCGTCACCAATGCGGTTACATGCATATAGCTACGCGCTCTCACCACTAAATTCCTATCTGCCATCTGCATTTGTGAGTATTGTATCATAAATTCACGAATATTTCCTGACGCCCGATACACATCGTGTATTTTTGTCATGTAAACAATGTTGAAAATAATGAAAAGGAAAGCTATTTGTAGCAAAAAATTTCACTTTTGTAACACAAAAATTGTAATAGTATCTTTCAATCCTCGCATTAGGCTCCTCTCAATTTTGATTTAACATAGATTAAACCAATGCTACTGCCATGACAATACTATTTCATTAACACAAAACGAAGTAAGTTACTTCCAGTATTTTATGTAGTTGCCTTAAATATGTTATAGAGAGTTAATTAAAAAACTTAATTTATAATAATTTCAAATACACTATGTGCAGCTTAAAATTTTTCAGTCAATTAAATGTGCACAGCGTCACAGCTATGAAGGAAAATTTCGTAGAAAGTTCAAATATTCTTCAGACCAACGTTTATAGCTACAAAGCAATTTAAACGCGATGGCAAACCAAAAAATGAGTACTGGGAAGAGGTATGGTATTTAGCACCACGAAAAATGTTTTCAATTTCTTTTTTTTTTTATTTCTTTTTTTTAGAATCCTTGAAAACATTTAGTTAAGCTATATATTGTATAGTTATAAATGTATTGTACACTACTACTAAGCATGATAAAATAAGATACGTTTTAATGTGTGTATATATAGAGCTACGAAAAGAATTTCAGTGTTCAGCTAAGTGATTGAAAATAAATCAAGTGAAGCCTGCATTCCGAGTCACATTCATTCCTAGAGACATTTAATGTTCGCAAATTATTTTGCGTACAAGGCAATATTAAAAAAAGTTCATGTTTCGCATTCGAAATTGGTCCCAACACTTACTTGATAACTCTTAGAGGGACCACTGTCACAGACGTAGTAAATGTGAAACGTAACCCGCAGGTTTTTAAACCTACAAATAGTCCGTGACTACAGTCGTTCCAAATCCCTCAACGGTGTTTCAGTCGTCACAACGAAAGAGTATTTAACTATAAACACGACAGTAAACGGATCCCATTCACAGATGTACTCCCAGCCCCGCCAGCGGCAGTTCTCTTTAACAGACTGGAACACAGTTTTTCACTCCGGCGTCGTGCAACACGTTTCACTCTCCGTTTGCTCTGGCCGCGAGCGTTTGGACGGCCAGATATTGGCTATTCCCGACATCACGACTGAAAGACAGTTGTCCACTAAGAGGCCGTTCCTTTGGCTTCTCTAGACACGAACAGAAAGGCTCCATTACTCGGTAATTGAGACTGGCGTGCTTTCTTCGAAGTACACCACTCTGTGCTTAGCGTCTTGTCTCATGGAGTCCTGAGATAAACATCAAGATAACAGTTCTTACAACTCCACTGCATACGGCCAGATCAAGAATCTGGGCAAATCCGCCTCGTTTTCAAAACAAAAATTAATTTACTTCTGTCTTTATTAATTTAGCAGTTCATATTTATCCGCAATATGTTTGCTTATATTTCAGACATTTTAATTACTTATGAAGTCTTAATGTTGGTTTTAAGAATGAAATTCGGTTACTATTTTACAATACTCACAATCTAAACTTCAAATAAACTGCAATAGCAATGAATATGGAACGAAAAATTTTGCGAGTTTAATTTCCTACATGTTTTATATCACTGCCCTATGCATACTCAAGCCCCGTCTATTCTTTCACTGGCTGATATTCCAGTGAGTAGCAGCTAGTGTACAGACGGTAGTGGCTGGAGTATTCACATGATAGTGTATTCTAACATGCAGGTTCAACGAACTCGCGAAATATTCCTATCCCTAACAATACGTAAAAACCGTTTCAAATTATTGTCTTAGGCACAGTCTTGTTTGATCGGGGTGGAGAAAATAACAAATAAAAAATAAGTATTAAACCCATTTCATTAATTAATTTCAAAACCTATCCAAATATTTTACACAAAAAACATTTATCTGCCGACTATTCGCATTTAATAAAATATTTACAAAATAATATTGCATTCATTATTTCAAACACGTAGTATTCTTGCAATATGCAAACAGTTATTGTATGTCCTCACAAAAACAAAACCTCCAAGAACTGTATCACCTACTCGGCATAAAGAATGTCTCGATCCAGAAATGTTTGAATACATCCGACAATAATATTTCCAGAAAATCTGCCCTGATCATCTGTACCGCAACTGACCTGCCTTCAAGCCCTCCAACATTTCCTTCGCAGTGCAATCTTCGTCCTCCGTGGCTGCCAGTCTCTTACTTACGCGTTGCTCCCACGTCGCTCCTTACCATCGCCTCACCGTCATCTTTTCGCAGCTAGCTGACGTTACCGCTCTTTCACCGACACTTCTAGCTCATAGACTAAGCGCCAAAAAGTCACTTCCCGCTCGATCGTCACATGTTCTTTTTTTTTACTCACACAGATAATTCTCATATAGCTTCATGATGACATGGCCAACCACTTAGGTTAGTCTATACGTTTTATGACCACAAACCATAACTGCCAACGAGCAAAAGTATCTTCAAGGAATTATTAATGAAATCTGCTGGGCATGCTTCTAAGTAAGCCATTCTGACATCACATGACGAAGGACCAACCACACCCTTTCATTTACCTTTCCCTTTAACTATATTTATAGCAGAGGTTACGTTGAAATGCGCGCGAAGTTTATCTCTGCCTCTTGGTATCCGTAGGCCTACTTAAGATATATCAAAATAAACAGAAAGTTACCAGCATAACTGATAAGCCTACTTTCCTCAAAGTGGGTGCAAATTAACCCTAAAAGTTAAAATTGTTTACATACATTTAGGAATATTAAAATATAAAAATTATTTAGGCATAAATTAACGAAAGACACAAAATCTAATAAACTGTCTAAGTAGAACATGCGCGCCAAGATTAATGAACCTGACAAAAATATTTCCTCAAATATTTCAAATTATGATAAAACTTTAACCATTAGCCGCCATTTTAAAATAATTAACACATCAATAACGAAATATACACAAGTCAAATCAGTATACTAAGTAGCACATGAGTACAAAAGTTTAATAAAATTTAAAACATATATATTTCTTCAGATATGTAAAAATAATTCTAAATGTAAAAAAATAAATACTGTTTGGAAAATATGAATATAATATATTTGGAACGAAAAATTCAATCAAAAGTCAAATCAACTTACCAAGCTGTATATGTGTACCAAAATTATTACAAATCGGGAAAAGAAACTTCTAATTTATTTCAAACTAAAAAGGTTGTATTTATGAAAATATCAACAGGATGAATGTAATATACAAAAGCCAAGTCAACCTACTAATAAGTATAGGTAGACCTACACTAAATTTTATAAAATTCAGAAAAGTAATTCCCGAGATTGACACATTATGTTAAAAATATAAAAATGGCTGCAATTTCAAAAATATGAATGTCGAATGAACAAAATACACAAAATTCAAGTCACCTTTGTATGTAGTAATTATATATATATGTACTAAGTTTACCGAAATTCTGAAAAATATTTCCTAAGGTATACAGAATGTCCCGAGAGGAAAAGACAATGAATGTAATGATATTACTGGTCATTGTGATCAAAAATGTTCATATGAACATGGGGTAAGAATAGGACGGTTGTCGAGATATCCCCATTTGAATGTAAATATTGATATGATAACCTCTAAAATTACTGTTATTGTTTTATTTGCAGATATGTTTCTCATTTCTTTTACAAGGAAATTGTAGTTGTAGTACATAGTGAATAACACACTAATCTTACTTTTCCATAGCTATAATTACAAGATTACAACACACAACAATGTTATTTTTGGTCCAGCGCCAATGCTTTCACAATTTAATAGAACCATAATATTTTCCATCTGTGCTGCATACCTCACTGAAAATTATATTTTCAAACAAATATTTTAATTAACAGTTTGTAATCATAGAAAAATTTTGTTCTATTTAAATTATCTAGCCAGTAAAAAACAAGGTTTTTTTTCTGTGCAAATGATTTTTCTGCATGGTTTTAAAAATAAATACTATTTTAGTTACAATCTCGAATTATTAAATGTATCAAAGTGCATTAACATATTCAAATTAGCTGAATAAAATGATTCAGAGGTTGCATTACGTTGGTCATTATGTAAATAGCTGCATGTTTGGTACTCCATTATAAAACTTACACAAAAAAGTAGAGTAGACGTTAGAATGACTTCAACAAGTATCAGTTCGTTAGTATATTCTCAAGTAAATATTACTTAAAGAATCGATATTTCAACTAGATAGTTGGCAAACATGTATTCACTTAAGAAAATAATCCTAAGATTTGAATAGTTCTGTGTATTGCGTAAATTTAATATAATTAATTTGTTTTACCAATTTCTAATGCAATTTGCATATAATAATTAATATTAATTTACTCATTTATTTACACAGTTATTTATTTACTTGTTTATTTTTTTATTACTCGCCCAATAACAGATATTTCGGTTCTTTATCAGAAAAATTAATTCCTTGATTATTCTTTTTTCCATTGTACTGATGTATTTGTCTATATAATTAATTTTCAAAACCTCTAAATATTACATTTATGAAACGTAGGTGGGCGCGTAAGAATCTTTGGGTTGATTTATTGACCCATTAGTAACTTGACCTTCCTTTGTCGTTCTTTCAAAAAACACGCCGTTTGAGGCGTGGTCCTTTATAATTCTCTTCACAAAGATTCCTCTTCTTTACTCTATGGGCAGCTTGTGCACAGTTTATAAATAGCTAACTCTTTGAAGTATTTAAACTGTTGTCTCCATTGAAGCTTCTGGATAAAAATAAATGAATGGCTTGGTCACAATCCACTTCTCTTAAATATTTTTTTTTTTTACTGTGTAGCATTGTTTGGCTCTTCACGCAATGAAGTTCATACTTAATTCCTATTATATTTTAACTTTTTACTGGTTCTTATAATTTCGTATTATTTTTAAATTATAAATTTGTTCATTTATCTACTATACGTAACGTTTACATTTCTGCGTTATCACAGGTTACCGTTCTATTTCAAATATACTTATTACAAAGAAATGTGGGCTTATTAAATACCATTGCTTATGTTTTGTTAGCGAAAAATTCCAACTTGGTAATTCCAACTATTCTAATATCTCCCCTTCGAGTTCAATTTACTCCTAATATCCCTGTTTCTACACAGGTTAGGCTCGCTAAAATTATAGTATATAGGCACACTAACTGAGAAGGGTACTTACTGAGTGTGGTATGGTGTAGTAGGTTGTTGTGCAAAAGTACTGAAGCTGTAAACATGATATGTGCATATAAGCTTGAGTGATAGTGAGTGTACAACATACATAGACTAAATTCTCAATACTGCTACTGTAGAAAGCAAACTTTACACGCAAAACATTGAATGGGAATAAAATAAATATTGCAACTTAACAATCAGTGTAATTGCTGAACTGATAAATGTAGGAATATACTGAGGAGATACTGACTGGTTAGGAAAAAATCAACCACATAACACTCAAGACAAAATAGCATTCACATTACTTTACACCTTGATAACATCAAATAAAGTTATCAGGGTTTAATATATCCTTAAGCAAAATTTTTACAAAATTAAATTTTCGGCTCCTCTAATTCATATATATACAAACTGAGGACCTCTGGGTCCAGGGAAAGTTAACACTCACGAATCTAGGAAGCTAGTAAAAAATATAAGCTTAATATCTCAGTTTAAATAATTTAAAACAGATCTCTTCAACCATCTTACTCGTTTAAAATCAAAATAATTATCTTCAGTCTAGGTTACTTAGCTATCAGAATGGAAAGTTTTGTAAGGCGCAAACGAAAAGCCTTTACAAGCTGTACTTAGCTGAATCCAAAATGGCCAAGTAAAATCCTCTTCATTTCTTGAAGTTCACTCAAAGTGACTTATTCTTATTTTGCCCTACAGCTCGGTCCTCTTCTTTCACGACCGGTTGGCCTAGCAAATTAACTACAAATTGGTGGCAATAAATAAATCCTGTCAATTAGGCTGGGTCCTTATATTTAAGATTTAAATGGGCATCAAAATTACGCACATACGTCATCTTTAAAAGCCACAAGAAATCTCCTGGGTTCTGTAGGTTTCCGCAAGGACTCCAAAAAGTCCTTCCTTCAAAATTCCATCAATTTATTGAAAAACATTTTGTAGATAATCTCTGTATATAAAAATGAATCCCTATTTCCCTTGGTCACGCCATCACGCGTGAACGGCTGGACCAATTTCACAATTTTTTTTGTTGTTGTGTTTGTTACTGTCAAAAAATTTAAAAATTGCGCGGAAGATTAGAAAATTTAAGAATACTTAACAACCATATCATATTATTTCTAATTTAACCTTAGCGCTTTGGATAATATAAACATTTGTCAAAGAGGATGTAAAAAATCTGAATATCGTTTAAAACAAATGCTTCGATCGGAGTTATTTTATTGATAAAAATAAATAAAGAAAACTGAATTTCTTAGTGTATATCACGGTTAGTTCAGAGCCATTACGCCTTGAGGATACTAAACAAACACGAACATTGTTTTCCATAATTTTGTCTACATGCTTCCTGTCTTAACGATGACTATTGAAATCTAATTGTTATAATTAATAAAAAAGTGTGTTTATTATTCTAATGCTTTATGATATACAATGTTCTTAGTATATAAATAGTTTTGTTGGTATTCCGACACGGGAACAGGTGACATATAACTGGCCATGTGAAAAACATGTATTTTTAAGAAAACAAACAAAAAAGAAAAACACTTAGCGATTGCCCTTGAGATTTATTTATCGACTTTAATTATATCAATTCGATTTCAATAGTCATCGTTAAGACAGGACAACGTCTGACGGGTCAGCTGGTATGTAAATAAAATTACCTTGAAAGCATTCATTAAACATAAATTAAAGACTAATTTCAATTCAAAATGTAATACATTATACAGTAATTATAAAGTTGAATATCATTAATTAGTATAATTGCATGACTCGTGGTCGGCATAGAACAATCCTAACATATCTTATTATGCTTGGGACGGGGCCGTTAGAATTACGTTTATACATTCAAAATGGTTTTATAACTCATTAACCATCATGAAATTCAATTTAAAATGGTTCAAAACTGTTTTTGTGACATCTAAAACAAAATAAAATGACCGTAAATATTGTTGCCATACGTCACAGTATTTTTGAGAATAACGAAAAAACAGATGCCAAGAAAACCGAACACACAATACGAAACAGAGGCGGAATTATACAAGTAAAACAACTGACATCGCACAAATGACCAGGACACAGCATAAGTAACTAAAAACCGTAAGTAATGTAAAATCAAAGAAAACAGAAACAACTCTGATTGCTCAAGTTGAGGCAACGAAAAAATCTACGTTTCAGAAATTTAAATCTTGCCCCGTCTTCGAGATTTAAACGCTACTACTGAGAGTCGCCAATACATGTTACAACGATCTCCTTTCTTAGTTATGTTAAGACTTACAATTTGAGTAGTTTTAGAAATGTATTCATGGTTTACAAACGATAATTTCTAGAAGGTTCTGTATCTAATATTGCAATTATCGTTTTTTTTTAATGGACACTAAAAATTACGAAAGTTACTGTTCGAATTTAGTATTTTTACTCATAGTCTATGTCTAGGCCAAATTTTCAGTTTTATATAAAGGCGCCCTTCTGCAGACTTGTGTGTATATATTAGTTTTCAGGCTTTGGACCTCAATGTTTGCCTTTCAGGCACACGAGCCTGGTGCGCGGAGTCAACTGTCAGCTCAGCTAGGTGCTAGAGTTGGCAATACTGCGCTGGAGGCAGAAGAGCTGTTATGTGCAAGACAATATAGCGGAAAGTCGCGGTGTAGTTAACTGCCGCCAATAGGTTCAATTTTTGTGGCATCGTCGCTAATTATTAGTAGTTCTTTTTTGTGTCGTGTTATGTTTATTGAATAACATTTACGGTTTTTCCAACTATAATGCTGTTGAAAAGTTACTCACGTGTGTGTTTTATATCAGTAAAATCTCATTCTTAACCAAGGTTTAGGGCTACAAACATATAATTTTTAAACTGTAAATTTACATCCAACTTAAAAATTTTTTAAAAATATATTATATAATTATTTTAGAGACACAGCAAGTAAGTGTACAGAGATAGCGTTTTATTATATATGCTATTATAACGTGTAGCTTACTACGTTTGTGATATTGCATACGAATATCATTATTGTAAAAAAAAGGCAATATAAATATTCAAATTTTAACAAAAAAAACTGTGTAAATAATATGAATACGTAGTTTATACATCGATGTACACCACTCTATAAACTACCGCCTTTCTAAGAAGGCATAAATTAATTTGAGTCCAATAGAAAAAACTAATACATTTGGAACAAAACCAGCGATGACTATGTGTACCGTGTGATCACATCGTTGTATCGTAGAAGCCATAAACACGAGAAGTCTGTAATAACCTCGTGCCTCCTTAAATTATGGTCAGCACTTCCATCAAATCATGAGTATGTTGATTCATGTCAAAACCGCAGTGCTCGGAGAACTTCAGGTATGTTCAATAACTCCAGGATCCAAGTCGAGCGAAGTATAGCGCGGTGGTTAAACACTAGACATTTGTATATGTGAATGCTCGGGTTCAGTTCCTTGTTCAGCTAACATAATTTTTATTTTCCGTGTTAATATTTTCGGTATTAATTAAGACGAATGTAGGGATGGTACTAGAATGCAGGCCATTGATAACTCCTCTACCGCATCCTTTTTGGGCCACTGGTTACATTTCTAACGACATACATCGATTTAGAATAACTGTGACTATGGACACTGACCTGTTAGGGGATACGATGACTTATCCTAGGCTATTATAGGGATATATTTTTCTCTTTGGAAAAGGTGGCGGTTAGCAATGCTTCAATTTAATGTATTTATTTCTGACGCTTCTACTTCGTTACTTGGGTCAATTCTAATTCTTGTGCGTTACATACCCTAGATCTATGTCCATTTAAACGTTTACCAGAGTCTTGCCGTTGTTTTGTACACACGTTTTGCAAAATGTGTAATTAACTGGTTATGCATCAAAGAGGCGTACTGTACTTAGGATGAACTTTAGGTGGTAAGTCGTGTGTACGTTTTCATTTTATTTTTTCGTGAAGAATGAGCGTGCGGAGTATATCTGTATATTTAAATACACGCTGTATACACACATTATCGTCTAATCTCCAATGTTACAGCTACACACCTCTTGAAGAATCTATTTAAAGCATTGTAAACATAGTACAGTAATATATCAGCCTCGCGCATTATAATCAACAAAAGAAAAGAAACTCTATTTCCGCAACATTTAGTCAAGAATGTTGTTAATGTACTAACTCCAGGTAAAATTATTTTAAGTAAGTTTTCACCCGATCCGCAATTATGTGTTGTCAAAGATCAGTAAATTTTCGATCAATGTTCCGTTTTGTGAATTTATTTAACAAATTTCTGGAATAAGTAAAAGAATTCCGAACTGGAAATTAAGTTAATTGTAATTCTAGAAAACTTAAAAACATGAAGTGAAATAAAGTTTTTTTTTTTTTTTTTTTTTTTTATTGGGTAACTAAGAGGAAAGTGCAAGACTTAAGGAATTTTAAGCCCATAATGTTAGTTTTTTTTCACAAAAATATTACGGTTGGATACTATTTTCTTTGAACATTTATGTGAATCAGTAATGAGCTTCAAATTTCTTTAAATAATTTATAATAACAATAAACGAAACACAAAAAACCTGTATGACCAGCAGCTTCACCCGACTGGCATCTTACCTTGAGTTACCTTGCATGCAGCTGGGAAACGTAAGAAAATTATTGGAAGACAGTTATCACTTTCGTTATGAATGGCGGGTTTTGTGTATCATTATTTCTAAAGTGTGTGTGAGTTTTTTTTTAATTTTGCTGTTCATTTGTCTAAAATTTGGAATATTGGTGCATGGAATATCCTGACAACAAAACTTGTACCTGAAACTGCAGTTACGAGACATTTCTGAGGATTTTAGAAGTTTTCACACATATTTAGAACACCTAATACAGAACACATATAATTTACGTTTCATAATAATTAGTAAGGGTCAAAGTGAAAATAATAGCATTGCTCACGGACTTCACCTATTTATATTACTAATTTAACCTGTCAGTGCTAGCCTAGAGTGAAAAGATGTTGTGTAACCAAATTTATAATTTTGTAACAAAATAGTTTTAACGTTATTTTGCAATTTCCGCAGGAAAATCATTTAAAAACTATTTTATTTACTTTAGTAAATTACAAATCCCAGTTCCATAACAACCACAAAAAATAACACATTAATTTGAATACTTTCCTTTTAGTAGTTAGCGTGAATGTATGTCGTAAGAAGATTTGATACAAACTAATTAATTTCTAAACAAAAAAATACACATCATGCAATGTTTAATATGTTGATAAATTAAATGTGCACTGTAACATGACTTTAAAAATTAATTCATAACATGCACCAAACCCATTAAGTTTCAAATGATCGTTTAACAGATATATATATCAAGCACACTACGTTTTTTTAACTTCGCTGTTAAGAGGAGAAATATAATTTCCCAAAACAGATAATAGTTTAAGTATAAATGCTTCTCATTTTCTGTTTCTCCCTCGCTCATGTATGAATTGTCTGATTTAGCCTTCACAGGAGGGAAAAAATCCAAAGCCAGGAAGAGCAGAGAAGTAATGCCAGTCACGTCACGAGCTGCATACAACCTGTCCACGTGGGATGTAACGAGCTCGTCTATTGGCTCTGTCTTACCCAATGCTTACACATGGCCGACTTAAAAGTTCTCAACGTCATGCATGTAAAAGACTTCCTGCTCAATATTCGTGTCGCACAAGGCGCTGAGGTAACTCCTCCCTACTTCAAACACACACGCCGCCTCCAGCACAGCACTTAACCTGGGACCCAGCAGAATACTCGAACATACAATCTGAACCACTCCCGCGTGTATGTCAGGGGTGAGAAAATTCACGGCAAGCCCTTCTTTGTAAACGGCCGCGCTTATCGTGCAGTGTATACACCTCATAGCTTGGTAATGCTAGCGCAAAAACTCGGGGAAAAAATACATAGAAAATTTGGCTTTCGGATGTATTTGCTACATGCAACATCGTCCTGAAATTTCTCGCAATTCCGTGTATTTTCTATAGAAAATCATGTTTACAGAATATGTTTTTTAACCACACAACATTTTCTGCAGGAGATAAGACTGAAAATTTGTACTTCGGTATAAATCGGAATAATTGTCCACTCAACACTCCCTAAAATTCCTGTATTCGTTTTACTGTATGAGCGAAAACAGCACGATATTCAATGTACAGTAATTTTGCAAATAGTTACTCATGTATGTTTACCCATTTAAGTACAGAACGAAATGTGTTATCCGTCATGTAGTACAAAGCATGTTGTATAAATTATAAAGTACTGATTTTACAGTGCAAAAAGTCATGTACGTCAAAAACAAACTTTTCTGAAACTTACGAAACATTCGGACTGCTAAAAAAACTTACTTATACTATCGTTTTGCACGTTAAAGGAAAGCGCGTTGATGCTTAAACCAAAATTAAATGTTAGACACTATACTTCGAATGTAATAATTTATTAAAGTTTTGACATATGTATAACGCTAGTAGACTTTGAAGTTAAGCACATCCACTGAATTTCCGTAGTCTAAAATAAAATTATTAATATGGGAAAATAACGATACTTCTGGTTTTTTGTAACCTACTTTACAGGAGCGACAAGGGAAGCAATACAATTTCTTCGCTGACGCCGAATGGTAAAGACAGAGTTTCCATTGACGAGATGCGAATTAATTCAAAATAAATATAAACCTTACGTAAAACAGAAATTTTACACATATTTTACTCCCATACAACTCTCCCAAAGAATATTATTCTTAGACGGCATGTTTATAAATAAAATTTCAACTAACCACATTTCCTGTCCTAATGTTCCACATAATATTGGCTTTAAGGGGGATTGATCTCTGTAACATCGGTTTTACGGTTTTTCTTATAAATCAGGGACTAGACACATTGTTTTACTTTTTCACTCTGACAAGACATAGTTTATAGTTTCATTCACTTTTTGGAATCCATATGGCATTGTTTCTGTTAATGTTGCGGCCTCTGTAGTCGCTCCCGTAAATAAAGCAATTTTTCCTTTCCAGCTGTTTCCCGTTATGGTTCCAGTAATTACAGAAAATCGATTAAGTTTGTATCTATGCCCTGTCGTGACAAAAATTTTGATACATCGACTGGAACAGAAGTTATCGAGAAGAAACAGATAAATCCAAGGCGGTAGGGATCAATACCCCTTAAAGTCCCTCATCAGGGCGCCAGGCCAAAGGGACTATGTAAATATTTAAAAGGAGACAATGGCCTACTTTCCAGATTGGTTAGAAACTACAACATACTGCTCAACAAAATTGACTTTGCTTATCTACACACGCAGCAACTTGGTGTTTCATTTATTTTAGACAGCAGTTCTAGGGTGGCTTCCCCTCCCTGGGTCGACCAGGATATCTGGTTTCCGCACCTGTTCCACACCTCTTCAGGTAGGCTGTTTCTAAATTAATTTACTTGTGTTGTTTGTTGTATTAGTCCTGCTGTACTGAGGTGTCTATTGTCTTGCTCATGTTTTGTCTGTCTTGTCCATGTTTGTCTTGTCTTTGTAGTAAATGTACCGGTTGTAACTTTAAGGCTTTCGCTGTTGCTACAATCGTATAGTCGGGTGACTAGTGCAATGACGAGTTTTTCTAATCGAAATTGCAACTAGCAAAGCCGCTACCTGAACTTGAGAGAAATTTAATAAAACAATAATGTAATACTCATGTAACTGTCTCTGTTTTTTATTTCGAGTAATTTAATCCACAAATGTGGGGCAGTTACTCAAATCATCGTAAGTTTGGGAGTAAAAGATAATGTTTCTATTTTAAATACAAATTTAACCTTTAAAATACAAAAAATTGATCGCCAAGTTAGGCGACAAAATAAGGTTCGTAAATTTTAATATATTCTAATCATTATTACATAAAAATATAAATTTCCGAAATACTGTTTTAAATAAGTATTTTATATATGCATACCTGTAAATTAAAGATGTGCGTGAATGTGTTTGAATCTGCAGGGTAAAAATGAATCTTCTCTGCTCTTTTATATCGCTATCCATTAAATATATGTAAACAAATAGCTTTTCTAAACTTATTAGGCATACCTACGTCCCATTTACATTTATATGGTCAAAAATACACATAATCTACATTTGAGTAAATGTACAGCCCAGTAAAATATTATATTTTTGTTGTTATATAAGTTATTTTTTCATGTAGTAGTAATCAACACTGGGTTCGAAATGTTCAATACGATGAGGAACAACAACGTAGAAATATATCTTACGTTATTAGCAAATGCTTTAGCGAATAGGACCTTCAAAATTCTAGTGTATCCATTTCAATGCGCCAAAACTAGCAAAAAAACTGAGTACGAGAGTAATTATACCTAAGTTTTACTACAGTTTATTCTCTAAATACACATTGTCTTTCAATTACACTTGCACCGTTTATTTATAAACAGTAACACTCGTCTTCCGAATTTCACAAACAACAGTGGGTATGTTGTTCATCCCGCACTCATCTGAGTATGTATGTTACGTTTACGGCGAGACGTAAAACCGCACCACGGGATGACTTCCCTGTTGATTTAAGTATTTAATTAAGCGAGGTCATTAGAGGCGGTTACGCACAACTGCACACAAAGACAGGAACTGCGAGAGAAATCGACCATGACTCGAGATGAAGATGTATCGCGAGAATTTTTTTGTGCAAACATACCCTTGTGATCACTGTAATTTCTCGTGACATTTATGATTGGCTGTTATACGTCTGACACAACGTAACGTTCTCCAGATCAATTATAGGTAGAGGTACGTAAATTTCGCAGGTACATTCCACGTCAGGTTGAACGCCAATTATGTATACTTCATTGTCATGTCTGTGACTTGCTGGTGGCTGTTACGAAACGCGTTTCACTATTGCAAGCTAGTAGTAAATAAGGAAATAATGCAAAGTTCTATCACTTGCTACCTGCTTGTACGGTTATAAGCCAATAGATAATCGATTGAGGCCAGTGGGTGTATAGGACTGACAAGTCTAGGTTGCTGCCAGATGAATCCGCGAAATTGACGTACCTCTACTAATAGGCATCAAATATTACAACAGCGGGATTCTTATTGGCTTAGTTAACTAGGGCTAAACAACAACGTACAGGCGAAAGCCAGTAACATTGTCATAAGCTGAACGTGCATTGATACCCAGCAAACAGTCAGGTTTTCCCGCGATGAACCAGCATCTCTAACCATGACATTTGCGGAACCATTCCTGAATTTGTTCGTAGCGATTTCGGTAAACCACGAAAAACCGCAATGAGGAAGGCCGGTGCTGGAAATCGAACCCAGATCCTTCCGAGTGAGTCCAAAGTGTTGCCGTTGTGCCATATCGCTCTGTCCTTCCACGTTCAGTAACACGCGTTATTTAGAATATGTCCTGACTTTATAGCATGTTGTGAGCAGTTGCAAGGTAAACTGGTGATTGCTCAGTGCTGTACAGTCTCGGTGCACGAACCAGGAAACAGTAACAAAGTTACAACTCGGTCTAAAATAGCTTAATGCGGCAACTCACGTCTTAAGGTGAGCTCACAATTTAAAAATGACAGCATAGGACGTAGATTTTTCGCACAAAGTCTTGCCTGTTTATGTTCTCACATACGTATTCAAAATTGCTCAAAAGTGGTCATGTTAATAGAAATGCTGATGGGAAATGGTAATATTTTATTTCTTCAGCTGACACACGGAACAGTAACCAACCACAGCAAGACATTTACTGAATGTCCACCATGTTTGTTTAATCTCTAAAATACACAAGAATAAAACAAAGCTAGAAGAATATATGTTAAAAACTGTGTTTCTATATTGTAAATAATGTTTTATGCTGTTCAGTTTATTGGAACTTTGTTTCTGTAGTTCGTATTATCTCCAAATGCGATTCGACTTAAAATGTATTTTAATGGCTTTTGGTTATATTTCATACAACAACGAACGTTTCATATTCAGCGGAAGAAAATATCACTGGCTGAACACTCTAGTATGGTATACAATGGTGAATTAATTTTGCACAAGGCTTCTAATCATGCAAAATTGCTACTGTTATGTCATATATACAGTTCTTATGTTTTTTTAATTGTGAATAAAAACTAGTATAGTTACAAACACAGTTTATCTTATAACACATTCGCCACGCGCCACTAGACTACACCAGGTCCTCGTCAACACATCACAAAGAATTTTCCAAAGAAACCCTCATTAACGAACTCCAAATTTCTTCTATTAGATTGTGCCTTGTCTCACGAAGAAACTGTCGCACCCATGTCACAAAACAAACTTTCTCAGAAAAAAAAATCTCCTTCATTCTTACCACGATTACTAAATGCGGTATTTAGGAGAAATCAGCGTTCTACCGAATATTAAATGCAATGAATTAACGGTGCAACGCATAAGACAGTAGCGAGTTACTACTGTTGTATTTTTAACGGAAATACCGTAAATTGGATGTGCTTATGAAAGGATGTCACAATTCAAACTCCGTCGCTATAAGATTAAAAAGTCCAGTGTGGCCATTAAATATATATTTGAAGCTACTTAAAGTGGTTAAAAACCAGCTTTTTCAGATTGCCGTATATGGTAAGAAACCTACTACCGCTCTAAGATACAAAAAAATATATTTACATTTTAATTCTGACCTTAGCTCCATTTCTCGGTAACTATCGAAATGATCTGACTGACATTGTCAACAGCACTAACTGCCAAATAAAATTCAATGAGGATAATTGGTCGCCTAAAATTACATTTCCCAAGTATATCATTAAAACGATCTTTCTATCTGTACACTGCATTCTATATCATTACTATAAATATTTGTTAAAGAAACACGGTGGACAACGTTAGGTCGAATATAGTCAGTTTATTATTATTACTAAGCACTTAGAGTAATTCACTGATCAAAGTGACACATATAGTTTTATACGCTTCACCTAAATAACGTCAATATGCTGCGTCACATAGTAACCATATTAAAAATTTATATAAATGTATTTCAAGAAGGGTGTAACTTGCGTGTAAGTCATAACATGACAACATGACTTCTCTTTACGAATGCATGTCTTCAAATAAAATCCCGACTTCCTAAGTCAAGCTGAAACCAATCATCAAAAATATTGTTTAATAAAGATGATTTTCATTACTCTCAAATAAAATAGATGTTTTGACGAATTATAATACGGGACCTGCAAATTTCGCGTAATTACCTAGTAGCATACTGGTCTCCAATTCACTGTTTACTCACCTGCGTGAAAAAAATTGATAATAATATTCTATAATCGGTGTTAAATGTATTTTCAAAGAATTATGTTGATTTTTTTTATTAATTTTCCAACAGATGCCCATTGGGACAGATGCTACATTTCAGTACCTTAAGCCCGATAGTTGTGTTGATACTGTCACTATCCAACATACATTCGCCTTACATGGCATACAGTAACATTAACGCCAGCAGTTACAATCCAACATATAAAGGTAGTAGAGTTGTTTGTCAGAGGAGGGATTTGTTTTCCTAAGTAAGTACTTGGCGGTGATTTGTTTTTTTAATCTGAAAGTGTTTTCTCGAGGGCCCTGGAAAATGTCTAAGCCTGCCATCAATCACTCAGCAAGGTGTCTTCTGATGATAGACACCCTGCGGACGTGCGAATACAGGTTGAAGATGCGGAGAGCTGGGCATATGCCTGAAAACATTATTTTGCGATGTTCGGTCCACTTTGAAGTAATGTGCTGTTACATTTCCTCCAGAAATAATGCCAGAAATGTTACTAAAATGGGTGCAAGTAGTATTTTTTTATAAATCGTAGTCAGAATATACTAGGATTGTAAAAATTAAACTAAAATCATACAAACTATATCATCCCAACGTCAATTTCCTGAATATTTTTCATGAATCCTTGTAAAAACGTATGTAATGAAGCAGTTGATTTTATGTGAAGTCTAATTATATGATGTTGACAATTGTAACAAAAATGTGCGTTCCAGCATTTTCACCTAACGAATATCCCCAGAAGTAAAAAAGTTGTGGTATGACTAGGGGCCAGAAAATTTCACGGATTCAATGATCTGCATACTAGAATCCGTTGTCCTATTCATACTCAATCCTGTCTATTCATTCATTGCCTGATGTTTAGGGACCCTTGTTTTTCGCGAAAAGAGTTTTGCCCCAGTTCGTTTCAGTGCCTTACGTGCACATCTGCAATTCTGCTTCGTGGTTATTGGCAGCGTGTCTATATGAAGAGCCGTATCTCATTTGACTCAGCCAATTGCAATAAAGTTTGTACAACACCACACGTCTGCGATTTGCTGGTAGAATCCCTAGACTATTGACAGTTAAAATATCCAATATCTGACCACGAAGCAGAACTGCAGACGTGCACATAAGGCACCGAAACAAAATGGGGCAAAATTCTTTTCGCGAAAAACAAGGGTCCCTACTGATGTTCCAATGAGTAGCAGCTAGTGGACAAATGGCTGGGGCTTGAGTATGCACAGGACAACGCATTTTAGCCTGAAGGTCGTTGACTCCGCGAAATTTTCCGGCCCCTAGGTATGACCCCTTGCTTACTAACGCTGCGTTTCAGTTTTACAAATGGTTTAAAAGTTTAAAGCATCACTTCACTGAGAGAAAAGTTTAGCTGAGTGAAACAAAAACTGCTAAACGTAAACAAATAATTAATTTGTGTGTGATAATTTTTTTTTTTTGCTGAATCAAAATTACAGTAATATTTTCATTTTGTTGTTCAAGTGTAGTATTGGATCAGTTTAACTAATATCGGTTCGTTGTTTATGCATTTTTTCGGGGCATTAAATAATACACGGCAGCTTCATAACTCGAATTCAGGACATTTCGCACTGAGGACTGCTAATTAACATATATGGCCAAGATTGAACGTTGGTGATTGAAAAAATATGTGAATAAATACATGTGTATGTGTGTGAGTGTTGGTGTGTGTGTGTGTGTGTGTGTGTGAGTCTTAAAAATGCGTTACATTCATGACGATGTACTTTAACAAATTGTACGGCTTTATGTTCGACTTCCTGTAGTAATTATTTTATTGGGATTTTTCGTACCTAAAGGAAGAACCGTTAAAACACAAACACAGCTGCAGTATTTAGTGTCACACAAATAACAATTTAACTCTTACTACATTATTACAAAGGAAGGGCGTGCAAAAATATTTAGATTTGGTTGCACTTAGAAAATATACATTTGTACACTTCTGCACAAATCATTATATTTGCGACAAACAAATAGGTTATATTAATATCTTGCATTAGTACGTTACCAAGTAAAATACATCGGCATATTTTGTTGGGGCAACAAAATTAGGTTTGTTGCTATTGAGAATTTTCATCTTGTATTTAATTATTTTGTAAACTTAAGATAATACTTATTTCATATTCTTAAAAATATATTTCTAGTAGTAATTTACTTCAATTATTAAACTATAAACACTATTAGTGCATAAAAGGCTAATTCATTTCCCCCTCAAAAAATTGGAAAAATTTATACACGCAAAATGTTATTCGTTTCTTTGGGTTGACTTAACCTCATAATGTAATTAATACTTAGAAGCGAAGCCGTAGTTGCCTACCAACTTCATTTGGTGAAAATGACTCGGAACTAGGTGGATACCTCTGCTTGTGAGCAGGAAGGGAGATTATGGGGCAAATATGGAACAGCGCCGAGATAAGAGGTTGCAGAAACCGAAGATCCCCGATAAAACAAACCGACTAACTTCGTTGTCCGGCACGATTGACACATACCGTCCAGCTCGGGAATCGAACCAGGGTCGAGTTGGTGGCAAGTGAGCACACTTGTTGCGCCAACTGTGAGCTTTCGTTTGAGAAAGATGCACTAGCCTGTTGTTTTACGTAAAGTAAGTACAGTATCGTTGAAGATGTTTCTTCCGGCCTTCCCGACGACACAGCAGTGAACTGGTAGCCGTGCGTACCTCTGCGCCCTTTTCTATAATCTAGGGAGAGCAATAACGGTCTTCCTTCTTGAAAAGGGCGGTCAGGCTCCTGTATAGCTACCTTCTTCCCTCTGTCCTTTCCACTCTAGCATCCACCCCACCATGTTCGCGCGCAGTTCTGTGGTCCAGCCAATTCTCATGTTAGTTACTTGTAACGTGTATTTCACTAAGAAACTAATACAACTATCATACCACATGCGCGATCGACGTAACTACGCTTTAACAACCTAAAAGTTGACTTTTACTATGGCAGACGAGATTTTTGGCACAAGCATGTTGCACTATAGGCCTATTGGATCGTAATGGTAAAAACTTCACTTTGACAAACAATACTTTCACGTTTACGGTGACAGTCGAGATTTTAACATAAAAATTTGCATTATACACAATGCCTACATAGAAAAAAAACAATTTTGTGGTGGCTACAAAATGTTTTGTCAATATGGACCTCACAAAATAATTTTGTAATGGTTACAAAATTTTTTTGTAGTCAATGCAAAACTTTATTGGGGACAGCACAATTTTTTTGTGGTCACTACAAAAAAAATTTGGTACGATCCATTTTAACAAAATATTTTGCAGTGACTAATAAGTTTTTTTTTTTTTCAGTGTAGAATTCAGTTACGCATGCAACCTTGGTATTAAAAAGGTTTTTAAGAGCAGTGTTAGCATAACAGTGCCTGCCACATAGGGTTCATGCGAGCTAAGGTTCTTTTAGGATGTAACGTTGAATTTTTGTATGCTAGAAGAAATAATCTGTTATACGCAGTGTTTAGGTCTTCACAGTTCAGTCATTTGGTACATACGTACCAACCCTACCAACCCTGGTTTATAAACGCTATTTGCATTTGTAACTTGTATATACTCTCACTAGCAAATAATAACTACGGTAATATAACCTAGATTGATGAATCCGCCCAATGGCATTAAAACTGCATTGTATTAAAAACATTCATATGCTTTAAATCTCACTAGTTTTTTTGTATAGTAAATTCACAAATTAAATCTAGTCCTGTTGGTAAAGTTACATATATTTCGCAAAACAAATATGCCCGAAGTTTCCATGTTTGTATATTTCACTGCATACGGCTGCCGCCTGGTAAAGGATGTGTGTGTATTGGTGTGTTTGTGTGGCTGAGGTGACAATTGATGAGGCGCTCCGAGCGACACTGGCCGGTACATGTAACTTATTGTGATTTCGTCAAAAGGCGCGCGCAGTGTTCCCGCCGTAACGTTTTCACTAAGATATTAGGCGGTGATCCTAATATTTTATTCAACCCGTCTCTATAACAAAGCCTAATGTATTTGCATATCTCAAATTTGAACGAACCCGGTACGTTTACTTTGAAAAACAATCGTCATAGTCTGAAGTATATTTACTTTTCGTAGATACGCACTGTGAACGCATGTTCACTGGTCTCCGAGAAAAAACGTAACTCCGGACACTCTGCATTCAGTTCGAGCACCAGTTAGGCAGTTGCCTTAATGTTATTAAACTTGAGAAACCCTAAACGTGTTATATCTGGTACATGTTAAAATCAGAGCGACATAAAAGGATTCGTTGTGGGTTAGTTAATAATTAACTATCCAGGAGTAAACACAAAAATCGAACTGTTCTAGTAGAAGTTTATCAAAATTACCAGGTGCTGACCGGTAAGATTTCAGGAAGGCTTAATTCACTTAACCTCCGAAGATGACTGTTAAATACCAGAATGTCTTAATTCAATTATTCTCAAGAGAAGACAGCATCGGCTGTATGATAATGAAACCGTTAGCACGATAACTTAACGCAGAAGTACTACGGTAATCAACAATACGTCGAAATAAAAACGGCGAAACTGTTAAAAATTTTTAGCGTACATTCTGTCCAAATTTATAGTACGTTTTCAATCCATCAAGTACTTCTAGAATATGAAAGGATGAGTTTATACTTTCAATTGTGTTTTAAGGTTACTGTCTAATAAACTTCAAATTCCAAGGCCTCAATATTAAATTTTGAAAGTGTTTTCTTAATGGATATCACTTTTATACAAAATTGTTTTCACAGTTACAATTCTAGGCGTTTAGACTTAAGTTCTTTCATATTTTATACAAGTTCCAACAACTTGGTTTTCATAAAATTTAATTGATACTGCTAACAGTTAAACTTATGTTGTATTGTGTACGTTTCTATATTCAAAGCAACGCGATGGAGAAAAATGACTTCTACTGATAAAGTGTTAATTCATTAGTATTTGAGGGCGTATGTCACTTTACTCTTTCAAAGGATATGTATTATACGTGCAGATCTCAAAGACTACTGCTACAAACCGGAGTTTTGAAAAATTTTATTAAGTGATTTTTTTGCACATTGTAATAAAGACCTAGAATATAATGTCATAATTACTTTTCATAATGTTCAGCAATGTTTTTCGCTGTGACAATGTCACTTAGGAAATTACATGAAGAATTTATTGGTTTTAAAGTGCATTAGTACGTTGCCGTACACAATTACCAAATGTTTATCCACAGCGTAGTAGTTTCTTTAAAGTTGAATGCCATTAAGTTAGGCTCTCACCATCTGGTTTTGGAATTACAGATTTTATTTCGTTAGATTGTTTAAAAAAACTTTATTTAAAACGTTCCATTGTCGCGCTCTAGTAAAATACACTATCTTGCTATAATCTCGTAAATCCGTTAACATCTTAGCAGTATTGATGACGGGATCTAATAATATTTTTATACTGTGAATATATTCATGTCATTTTCAGAGACGTCAGGTAATGTGTATGTAAAGTTGGCTGTTATGTTCTTTATATCACTTTAACGCGTGATTAAAATATTTTTGTGAAGAAAATCTAAAGTAAACAATATTTTTCGTCATACTGTAATTTACTAGGTAACATCAGTATTTTAAATCAATACTCCCGACAATAATGTTGTTTTAGTTACAATAGTCTGGTTCTGGGAGTGCATTGCTAAAGCCCAATAATATATTTTTGTTCGTGTGTAAGTCAGTTCAACTCGCGCCGCTGCGCTAATTTAGGCCATAACGACAAAGCCACCGTAATGCGAAAAGTCTGCACGCTCTCCACACGACTCAAAGCGTCAGACGGACGAATAGCTCCACGCGAGCCAGTCATGCTGGGCAGTAGGTATCCCCCCTCCTATTCTCCCAGCATCCCTACACCACATAAACAACGTGCCACAGACCAGGGCAGGATGACTAAACCACGCGGCACACCGACAGTAACAGATAGCTCTCTGTTTACATGCCAGGAGAATTGGCTGGACCACAGAACTGCGCGCGAGCATGGTGGGGTCGATGCCAGAGGATGGAGACGACATAGGGACGGCCGTACCTACTCGGGGGTCTGGCTGCTCTTGACGTGTCAGGAGGCAGGCTATCGCTCTACCTAAGGTAGTTACGAAAACACGACAGTCGGAACAGGGTAGGTTTTCTCTGTCATGTGGCCAAGTTTTGCCCAGCATCAAAGATTAGCCAGGTTGAATTTCAGCCTGTAATTTGGTCGATGGATTTAAAGTTTGGCTAATGTAGGCATATTAAATTATTTCATTATTCGGATTTTTTAAACTTTGATATGAAAAACGTTTAGTTTGAGATTATAGAGCAAATTTTATGTACCTTCGTTACAGTAGGCGCATGGTAATTTAAATTCTAACATATGATTAGGTCGCGTCCAGTTACACAAATAAATTAAAAAGTTGCCGGACTAATTCCGGCCTAAAAACACATTAAAAAATTCCGCTTCCGTGATTTTACTATAGCGCAAGGTAAATATATTTTACGCTATTACCACTGTTGCCATAGTTTTCATCTCAGTATTTATAAGAGTGACAAATTAAATACTCCATTATAGTGGTGGTGGTGAGAATACTAAGAAAGGACTACTGTACGTAAGATTTGCATGTTAATTACTTTAGAAAATGCGATGTCTTCTTAAACATTATTTTATTTATACTACACATAGTAATATTTATCGTTCTTGTTCCTTAGCCATCTTGATCACTGTGCATTAAGGCTCACTACGTTGTGATATGTTCACGTGCATGGTTTAGATTGTGTTAGCGGCAATTGGTGACTTACGTCTGCTAACAGCCGCATAACTTGCTCGAGAGCAGAGTAGCGAGGAGTAGGTCGAGAGGCTGCTCTCGTCACTTTTTAGACGCCTGTCGACTTTACTGTTGATACTGTTTGCACATCTTAAGTTTAAATTTTATCCTACCCACTCCATCCTCTCAAGTTTTTATAAAAACCTCTAGCGTCTCGTAAAGAGATTAGAAGTACGCGCAACTGTCAGTTCGCCTATACTCTGTCGATTAGACCCGAGAAAACTTTCCCGACGACGCTGTACTTGAAAGGCCTTTCCAGTATTCCAGGCGCACGTGTGCAACCCGCATCAAAAGACTTCAAATCAAAGCTAATATTATTATCATTAAAGCAATAAAAGTATTACACACATAAGAAAATTGGCCGTCATTAAAGACACAGTCATTTTTCGAGGTGCGTCCTCAAAAGTCAAGAGTAATAAATGGTTGGTTAAAATTTTACAAAACGTTTTGTAAAACGTTCGTAATGTAACTGTTGGTAAACGTGAGTTAACAGAATGTAGCTCTAATAAGAACGGCTGTATATTTAATAAAATTCGGGATAAAATGAGCACTATAAGGTCTAACCTTAGAAGAAAATCACTAGCCGTTACTGCATTTGATTCAGCATTACCAACAGTTACCTTTCTTGTATGGCTGGTAACGAATTGCCAAATGAAATTCCGAGTATTTTCTGTTTAAATATACCGTTACTGAAATAAAATCAGTTGACATAGACTCATTTCTAAATTATACGATTCATCAGCTGTTTTTTATCAAACTAAGCAGCAGCTCGCTCGCCTCCCACCAGTTCGATCTGTGTTTTATTTCCGTCGGGTTCGCATGTTTAAATCATGCCGGACAATAAAGTTCGTCGGCGGGTTTTCTCGGGGATCTCCGGTTCCCTATCCCCTTCAGTCTGGTACGCGGCTCCTCAAAACCACCCAACGCTACTATAAGCTGACCAAAACTTCTCCTCTACTTAATCCTCAAAGAATGCCTGCACTGTGTAGAAGCTCATGACCATTTTATTTGCACAGGGGGGTCCTATTACTATAAACACATACTGGAAGTTTTACTCCGTCTGAATACACCAAGAAAAATTGTACACTATCGTGTATGACACGAATTTTTGTAAACAGTTTCACAAAAAAATGTTTTAACATGAAGTTTCAGGTGAAACATTAACTAAGAAAACACACGATATAAGAGACCTTCAGATTTGTTGCGTTATTTTCTTACTACAGACTGTTGCTCACTCCCTCTACTTCTTCTATCAGTATACATTGCCGTGGCTAGCAGCGGAGTACTATTTTGGCAAACCATTATAATTTACATGGTATAGAGTGACCAATGGGCAGGGACCTGAAGAATTCGCTTTTCCTTTCAGGCACAATCTAGAGATTCACCAGCTGTACGTTAGTGTCTCTTTCACAATTGGCCCTTGACTTATTTGACTCCACGTGTAAATAGATGAGCCAATAACAAAAATTAAACTAAACGTACGCCCATATTACTGTGTCAGCGAGCAGCTAATGAACAGCTGTTGTGCTTGAGTGCACATATATTCTTGGAGGCTAGTCAACAGGTCTGTGAATCCGAGAATTTTTCCGGTCTCTACCAATCGGCAATCGCATGTAAATCAGTCTAATACGTTAAATACATAAGTGCAAGTGGCCTACGACATCAAACATTTTGTTCAGGGATGTACATGTTAATGTTGTCTAGTCTGTTCCGGAAAAACAATGCGAATTTTGTATGTCTTCATATGTTCATATTGGAAAAGACCCACTTCAACCTTAACCGAATAGAGAAAGCCGTTTTTTCCTTAGTTTAAATTGCGAGTGATTGAAATCGATTAATCGACATTATCATATGGCGTTATAATAGCATCTAAAGTTTACTTTCAAATGCATATTTTATGACGGGACGCCGTAGGCACGTAACGTTTAGCTCAAGTGTAGGTTGTGTCTCCCCCAATGACATCCCACATAATAAATAATAGTCGTATAGAGAAGGCACCCGAGGGTAAGGTATCTTACACTGAGAATAAAATACTGAAATTAGAACCTTTAAGTGTCTGCCAAACTCTGAATAATTACAAACATAAAATAAAGCTCTACACTGGTGACGCGACGGAATTCGTTTAGAAGGGTAAGCGGAAGTGAACCAATAAAACGGGCCTGCCTTTGTCGACGTCCACCTAATTGTCCCAATGCAAAAAATCGGTGTCTTATGCCGTTGGGAATCGACCCTGCAAACAACTGATGATAGACGGTCTATTTAGCCACTGCATCTCATCGGAAGAAGTTTTAACTTGCCAAACGCTCTTGAGTTTATATATATATATATATATATATATATATATATATATATATATATATATAAAGATTATTTGAATTTATGACATGTTTTTTAGGTTATCCGCAGAAAGAAATATCTGTTTTATACGTACCGTTATACATTGTAGCTGGATATTTTTAAAGACGAATCACTGATTGGAATGTAAATCGAAATAAAAATTTGCTTGCTTGATTCCTTGTAAAGGATATCCCTCGAATTCTGGATGAAACAGTGCAAGTTCAAGAGATTTTAAGCAGGCGTGGAGAACAGTACCTAAGAGTTGACGCTGATGCCCCAGTGCAAGCCGATACAGCTATGGAAAACATTATAGCTGCAACGGACCGGGTGATTATCTGCAAGTATCTTCAGCTAACTACGCGGTTATTGGCGACGTCGTCGCTTTAAAGGAAGGATGCAAGAATGAGTATGCCGAAGACATTAGTGAAACTGGAGGATAGCGTAGATAAGCATCCGCTAAACTCTCTCCGTGGCTATTTAATCCTTTAACGACGAGCACGCAATTTTAAGGATCTCCGCATATCATGCTTTAAGATGAAGGATTACACCACATGTTCAATTTTCCATGTACGAATTAACATTATTGTCAATGAAAGGATTAAAAAACTGTATTTTTGTAGCACTCAAAAATTATACAGTTTCCATCGCGTTTACTTATCGATTTTAAACCTTTGACTTTGAAACATTGAGCATCTAATTATGATTAAAAAACATATATTAACGTGGTTCTGACATTTGAGCTCATCGCATGATAACACATTTTACAAGAACTCTCTAATTATAAACATAAGTGATCCTTAGTAACGAAAATAAGCGAAAAACCAGTCATTCCAACACGCGTTTGAAGCCCTGTTTAAACAAAAAAAAAAAAAAAAAAAACAATCGAACCAAACGTTTATTACTGCTGAGTCTCTAAAAAGCCAAATATATTTTTAATAATTTTTTATTTTCTAGTTTGTATATTTTATAATGACTGTTAACAATATGCGTTGACTAAGCACAAATTTCTGCAAGAAGTACTTCAGAAGCATTATTATATTCATTATAATAACATGTCTAGTTTAGTCCATGTTTTTAATTTTTTTAAATATTGTCAAGTCGTTGCAGACTTATTGTATTACTAATATAATTTTTATACGAAATTAAAACAAAGTCTTTTTAAGTATATTCGTCTACTAGGTAACTTCCTGAAAAAAAAAAAAAACAGGCAGATTGCTTGGCCGACTGCGAAAAACATTCCGACGTACTTCGACTTCATTTTTTAATCTACAGGATAACACTTATCTAAAGAAAGTTTAAACAAAATAAACAACTGCATGTAATTAATAATTACCAAGAAATCTGAATAAACAAACAACAGATCATGTTTCGTCTACAGAACACGAACCTAAGATATTAACAATACTAGATTTGCAAAATACGTGAACATAAATAAGTTAAGGGGCCTCACTAGATAGGCTACGTTTGTGTTAGGTTGCCATCATCCGACGTTTATAATGCATTATCGCCTCTCCGTGCCAGCCACTCGGCTGTCGTTATGAGGCTATAAGTGGTGACCTCATTATTTTATTTGTGGACAGCATAGTTCAAAGTCTAACGCTTGTTTCTATAGTTGTATTTTCGAATCCGGCTGTTATTTTTCCAGGCGGCAGTCTGTAAAAGCCATTTTTGGAAACTTTAAGGGCCCGAATATGATGCTTATAATATATGTGCCGAATTTTTAAAACTATAGCAGCATTGTTTGAAGTGAGTGTTCTTTTTTTATACAAATATAATTCCCGTTAAATAAATTTGTCAAAGAATAGAATGCCGAAACTCGCTGCAACGTATTTGAAACGCAGGTAGGGAGGACCGTTAAGAGTGCGTGTTAGATAAATAAACGCTGAAAACATAATTTAAATTCTGCGCTTTTTTCGAATATGGATAAAATACTCAATGACAATCCTAGATAATGGTATTTGCCAACTTTATGAGTAAATAGTTATCCAAAATTACTAATTCGTTACGCGTGATTTCTTGCGCCACAATTAAATGCACGAGATTCCGCCGTCAAAGACTGTACCTCAGAAGTTCGTAATACTGGAAACAAATTTGTTTAAAACGTTTGCTAAAACTATTATCTAGGATTGCTATTGCTTAATGTTTGCAAATTCGCTTCAAGAAACCTGCAGTTATAGATTGATGCTTTTAGCGTTGAATTATGTACCACGCCTACTTAAGGGAAGTATCGTTTTCAAAATTCTCACAAATGCTGAGAACATATATAAAAGAAAATTATGACGCTTATGTCGTAACACGCATCATGTAAAGTAGGAATTACTTGGTAAGCTTGTGTTCTAAAAGAATTAGAAGGCATTATCAGTTGTCAAAGCTAACCTGCAACAGAGGCATGCATTAGACTTTTGTCGCGCAATCAAAATTATATGTTTGTAAGTTCAGACAAGATACCGGTAAGCAACAAGCACACTGGTTCATTGGTATGCAGATAGGGGCGATGTGGCAATAGGCACACATACCATTGTCAAACTTATCAATTCATAGCTTCAAGCCTACAGCCATCTTGTGAAACTTTGACACAGACGACCGCCCTAACTTCAGTACGATTGCAACTCAATATATCAGCAGTAACACTGCAGGATAAATAATATGCCTTGCTAGTAAATAAAAAATTGTTATTTCGAGTTGAAAACTTTCTGTTTCCATACAAAATAATTTAAATATTTCGTAGTTTGTTTATATGTTTAACTTAGTCTGAAATTGTAAGATCCTAAAACGGTATGTTAATAAATTTTTCCTTACATTTACAGGAATTTGGACCAGGTTTTTAACACTGTAACTAATATGACATGTTGCACTACCAGGCCATGCTGTATTTATATCACTCTTGTTTTCCGAGGTCCTAATTAGAGGTTAAGAAGTTAATATTCTCATTTTTCGTTCTATTTCAATTTGTAATCATGTGTGTATCCGGTGATACGCCTGGGTTGGTAATGTGATTTTTCACGTAACGTAAAACCAGCCAGCCATGCGCATGTAACACATACAATAAGAAAAATATTAATGCAACTAAAGTAGAAAATTGTAAATAGCAAACCAAATTTACATTCCAATGTCACGTATATATCTCAGAAAATGTGATAGACAGTCACGTCATGCTATGAAGTAGGCTTAGTTGAATGACGACACATTGCATTTTAGTACGCAATTGTGGGTAGCAAAGAAGCTAGAAAGATATATATATATATATATATATATATATATATATATATACATACATATATATGTGTGTGTGTCAACGGCTCTTAATTATAGCAGACTGGACAGTACAATCAATTATCAAAATGCAGTTACATTCATTTTATGTTAGGTATTCACTGTAGACAGTGTATTACTGTTCACTGTCTGTAGCTGTATTTGTAAACCTATAAAATGCAACCTTTCCTATACCACTTTACGCCCTTGGGAAGTATGTTGCCGTACGAAAATGTATGATTAGACTAATTTACTCAGCCATTTCCGGTATTTAATAGTTCAAGGTTTCTGTAGTTACCTTCAAACGCTTTCTGCTTTCACTGTTTCAGGGCCTTATTTTTGTCAGGATTATTATATTCCACTTGTACACCCGTTTAGCAACAATATTCTTTTGCAACCATATAATTTCTAATTTCCTACGGTATTATTTTAGATTCGCTAAAATCAGTTCGTTTTAGCCTTCTTTTTTTAAATTAAAGTTCCCACTTAATGGTTATTTCTTATTCTACCAATATAATGCTTGTGAAGTAACTGTATGCTAACAGTTTTCCTGTGTCAGCAAAGGTTCCAATTAATATTACTGTAGTGTATGTTGATATGATTGTGTTACGTCCTGGCTTATATTTTTCCCCTACATAAATTTTGCCAAAATTATTTACAACCACATGCCAAAGAGAACTTGAAAACTGTCAAACAATTTCTGTGTATCTTGTTGGGTATTTCATTGCCGGAAACGAAGACAGCCTTTGAAAGGAAGCAAGGATTCGTCTAATGATACATGTTCGCTTGGATAATATCTAGAACTAGCGATTTTTGGTGAATTGGTGAAAAGAATTTTGCAGTAATTTGTTTCAATGTCTTGCATGCATATTTGCAGTTCTGCTTCGTTGTTATTTGGCAGAATTTATTAGTGCAGAAGCGTCTCATGTCACTATGTCATACAGAACGATGTTACCGAGATACCAAACGTCTGTGATTTGCACGTAGAAGCTCCAAGACGCTGAGGGTTAAAGATATCCAATCATTGACCATGAAGCAGAGCTGCATATGTGCACATAAAGCATGAAACGAATTGTTGCGAAATTTACTTCAACAAAGATCACTTGCTCTAGTCATACAGTGGCGTGGGCTTTTCGGTTAGCACGCAAGTAGGTTCTCGGGTTTGTAGAATCTACATTTAGATATGCAATTTTTCGTGTTTATAGGTGTATACAATTCAACAGTAATTCGAGCTTGTTTCTGCTCATGTAATAACAAAACTAATTTTTACAGAATTCCTTTTGAGAATAGATGGCTCCTAATGATAGCATTTATTATCCAATCTCATAAGCACAACAAAGGCTACCAACAGTTTCATTTCATTGACTTGTATATACATCCAAACAATTATCTCAATGTTTGGTATTACTTAGTCTGCCACGATTTATATTTGTTGTCCCACTTAGACACCAAACCATTAGGTTTCGTCACAATGATGTCAGCAAGTGTTTCGCTTATCGCAAGGGAAGTCGCGGAGATCATATGAAGAGTCGATTGGTAAGTAATTTTGTACATTACCTCCTTTATTAACAACCACCGGTGTTTGAACAGCTGATTTACGAGAACTGGAATAACTTTTCATGATATTTACTGGACGAAGTCATCAACAACTGCCGTCAAAAATAACACGAGTATTACTATCCAAACTTGATCAGTGAACTTTAAAATAATATACGGTCTTATTATTAACTACTATCACTCGCAGTTACTACATCACTGTTGTCTCATATTATTCTGAGCGATATTATTTTAGCAGTTATTAGATGCAGTGCATTCAATAGTGTCCAAATACTTTTTATACAATTCTTGCAACGATTCACTTTACTATTCGTAGTGTGTTGGCGTCTGTTGCTTAAATGAAGGAAAGGTTCCTGCCATCTAGCGGAAAAAATAATAAACGCTAATCACAAAACCTGACACTACTGGCCACCTAAAACCGACTGTATTATATAAAGTTCACGTTATTATAGAATTGTTAACTGGTTTTATATGCATACAATATACAGGTTGTCCACAAATTACCCTTACAACTTTAGACTTTAATAACTTTAAATCTATACAAGGAAACAACAAACGGTTTTCAACATGTGGCAAGATAACTCATAAAGGTTTTTTTTTTTTTTTTTTTTTTTGCGTTCCTTGTTAAGTCTGACGCAAATAATGACGTTTTGAAAAACATTTGTTTCACCGATGAGTCAACTTTTAATGTGTCAGGCAAACTGAATCGTCATAATGTTCGTATCTGGTGATCAGGACCTCTTCATGTTACAAATGAAACGGGGAAAAGAGAGTCTCAAAATCAATGTGTGGGCGCACTTATGCATCATTGCATCATTGGTCCGATCTTTTTTATTGAATCTACAGTCACAAGTGGTGTTTACTTGGACATGTTGCAAGCGTTTGCTGTGCCACAACTGGACCATCTGTAACCTGACGTCATTTCTCAGCAGGATGGGTCACCACCTCACTGGTCCCTCATTGTCTGTCAATTTCTGGGTAAAAAGTTTCCGAACAGGTGGATTGGACGAGATGGTCCAATTCGATGACCGCCGCGATCACCTGACATTGCCCCAACTTGAATTCTTCCTATGGGGTTTTGTAAAGTATCGGGTATACAAAACCAAGGTAACAGACATGCAGGACTTGAAGACACGCATTCGTAATACATTTCAACATGTCACTGTGGAGATGCTGGAGCATTACATAGAGAGAATGGAATACCAACTGGAAGTTATTCGTCCACTATGGGTGCACACACTGAAGTGTATCGATAAGGAAAAAAAACTTTATAAGTTACCTTGTCACATGTTGAAAACCGTTTGTTGTTGTCTTGCCATATAATAGAAAATTTGAAAACAATTAATCAAAAACGTTTGCCTAGTAAACTACTGTGTTGCAAATGTCTCGCGAATCCTACACTAAGCTGAGCATCCTCAGGTACGGTAAATGGTTGGTGCATTGCTAGACCAATCGCTAATTTTAAGTTATCAGTAAACATGCTCTAAGTGTTTCGTATTTGAAAGAGTCTTACAACAAGTATATTAGTCCTATAAAGCCAATATACGTTACCACAGGATATAGAAGTAAAATACTCACTTTACAAGACCGTTTCAAAGCAGAAAAATATTTAATACCGAACTAGGAATTGTCGCTTAGTCTACTGATGCATGACACCGTCCAAATATACTACATCCTAGTTTACAAGGTACTGTGTTACCACGTGTGTGAGTGTATTGATGTGTGCAACAGTGAACTACATCCTGAGAACACGCTTTATGCACCGCAAATAATATACTTGGGGTTACTTACCCACCTCACGACGCTGATGCTCCGACTAATAAAATACCGAAAGAGATTTGATATCACTGACGTGCCACACTTTCAGCAAGCTTCAGTGGACTACAAATGTTGAAGTCCATTATGCCGTATCGACATCGATATTTATGCTGGTTTGCGTGATGTACCCCATCTATTAACCACTTTCATAAACGTAGATGCGTGTCTTCCTAAGTTACATTTGCCGCACGGTAAGTAGATTTTATAAATGTACATACATTTTGTAAATTGCACTAAAATTGTACCTTTTGTACTTGAAATTGTTTAAAAATAATTTCTTTGAATTTGCTGTTTTGTTTTATATGACTGTATAGTACTGAAGGTAGTATTTTAAGTGCTGGTTGAGTTTCTTCTAAACGTTTGAACTGCTCATGCGGCACCCGTATTCATGTATGATGTTCGTATACACGTATGTGTTTACTTATATTTGTATGAATACATGTGTATGTATTTGTATGCAAGTACGTATTTTTATTACCAAAAATAGTGATTATTATTTCATTCTACTGCTCTTAGAATGTCATTCTTTAAACATTTCTACAATAATTCAATTTGCCTTGTATTTGCGTTTTATCGACTCATTATTACAATGTATACCACATGATCTGTTCTACTGGCGCATGGACGGCGTGGCAACGTTTCACGCGTATTCTTTTCTACGCGAAACCGCTTAACTTATTCCTATTATGTTTATCTACAAAAATAACATACACTTTAAACTATGCTTCTATGTTTTCAAAAATTCAGCACGCTTGTTAGAAATACGATTTTCGGGCCTCTCAAAATTGCTAAAAAGGGTTTTTAGACTGCTGTAACTCCGAAAATATTATTTGAATTCGTAAAAAAGACTACAAGGAAAACTATGCACGCCAGTTTGGCGCGCTGCGAATAGAGGCTACATGCTTCTCGTCAAGCTCTTATCGCTACGGTGTTCCCACGCGTCAAAGGTGGAAATTCGACACCGGCGTCCTATACATCAGGCTTTAGATAACACGTTTGAGGTACAGAAACAGGCGGGCGATAAGAGCTAGACTGGCTCATGCTTCAACAACCGCATTGACTTTACGCGTGGGGCTCCGAAACGACGTGCAGTGGTTTCGTCGTTGGCTTTTTCCTGTGGAAACCTAAAGAGGTGACCCTTCTATATGAATTACGGAAAATGCTTATGTGCTTATTAAAGTCCAGCGCATGTTCATCTATTTTGGTTCTTACAATTCCTGTTTGTATTTTTTACGCGATAGCAGTCTGCAAAAGCCGTTTGTAGCTAATTTGAGGTGTCCCGAAACCATGTTCCTAAGCATGACATTTAGAAAATAGAAATAAGGAAGCATAGTTTTGTATGTATTTTCTCTTCGTAGCTAAATATATCGTACACACAAATCTAACACGCTGCGACAATGTTCATTCTTTTACCAGTCATCATGCGAATTTAACGCTCGTAGTGTACTGCAGAATACAAGGCCAGATAGGAAAAAGATTACCTGCCACGAACAGTCTCCCTCAGCCACGCCTTACTTTGAAAAGAAGACTCTTGCTTGATGATGGAGGGCCTGTCCTTTGTGAACGTGACAGAAAGAGAAGGTCGCTGCCCCTTGTAGCAACTTCAACCACCTCCTCTCGTCTCCCGGAGGCTTTAGTGCTGCTGTTGACCTAGCAGCTTTCCAGTGCCAAGGTTATTTTTCAATTTCTCTACGCACGTTCTTTGGCCCTGTAGCTTCACTGTTACCGACTCTTTTAGTAGTTGAAGTGCGTACCTTTTTTACATTGTAGCAATTTAACCTTCGTGTAATGCAAGTCTGATAGTTTTTTTTTTATTTATTGGAGTACCTTCTGACGTGTGCGAGAGATTTAGGTTATCACTCAACGTGTTGGTCTTTAGCGCGGGTGAAGGGTGACATGGGGTAAGTATGAGGCAGCGCTGGAATGAAAGGGCGGGGAAAATGGGAGATCCCCGAGAAATCCCGCTGACCAGCGGTATCGTCCGGCATGACTCCCACATGCAAAAATACGGGGAACGACGCCCGCTGGAAACCGAACACGGATCCTTGGTGGGAGGCAAATGGTCTGACCATTCGGCCACCGCGACCCTCACCTTCTGACGTAAATGAAAAAAAAATTCTTACAGTTCCTAAATGCAAAGAAAGTTATTATTTTTAATTGCGCTCTGAATCTACATTCTTGTAGAAACCTAACTCATTTTCATAAAATATTCGAAAATTAAATTTTATATCTTAAAATTAACCAATTACCTAACTAAATTTTAATCAAATAATTAATAATTGCTTCCATAAGTATTTTTAATCAAAATGTACGTTATAAAAATGCATGTTACCCATGTACCATTTTTATAAATATGTCGAGTTAACAATTTTTAAGCGAAATAAAATTCATGCAAATTTTATCTGAAAATGTCAACGAAAATTGTGAAATCCTGTTTCTTTGTTATCATTTTTATTATAGTAGAATTAAGGGAGTATGTTTCATTATGTAAAGACCTGCTGTTTTACAGAACCAGAGTTACGCCGATCTTTGACAGAAGTATTGTTTGTAACGCTTGACAATGCACTTATTTTAAACGCTTTAGAACTATTGTCAGTTTTGATGAAGGTTATTTGGGTTTACGGTACATGCATCAAAATTGCATGAGCTGTTAGCAGGCAATTAAAGATTTGGCCAACTATCTAATGAGCGAAATAAGCAGCAGCCTATGTTGCAGGCACCTAAGTGGAATCATTATGGTTTAAAATTGTTTATTAAGAGTGAGTACAGAAGACAAAACACATGAGTTAACAATTATTTTACAAGGTGTTTAGACTGACTATACTTAACAAATAAGAGCACCACTCACATGAACCAGATAAGAAACAAAACATAATATTTACGTAGTCATTAAAGTTGAATATAAAATTAAATGTTGTAAATTTTCGGGTTATTTTTAATACAAATTATGTGACTGCATTTTTATACTCGTCATGACGTAGCCCGTGATACTGTTCCTCAGGGTAAATTAATTAATTTCTGTAAGACAGTTGGTTTACCTTTATTGCACAAGACCGTTTTATGAAATTTTGGACTTTCACATGACATTAGACGGTAAATGTGAAAGCTATAATGTTTTTATTACTGTTAAATGATATTCACAGTATATGTCTACAAAACAAATCGTATCTCGTACAAATGTAAATATTATTATAACAGTTAAAATTTTGTATTAACCGCTTTCACCTTTTTTCTCTAAGTGTAGAAATGAAACAGCTCGGCCATTGATTTTTCTGACTAAAATATTCTAGACTAATGCTCTTCACATTCATAGCAATACCGTGTTATACACACTCATAGAGATAGGTAAAATATAATAATTTTGGTGAATTCCGGATATCTTCACAAGATTATTATGTTTGCGCATGTATATGTCTACAGACACACATTTGACAGTAAATATACTAAATGTAGGTTAATCCTAAACGAGAGCAGATATCAAACTTTTGTTCGGCGATTTTGTTTAAAATTTATTTCTCTGTTTTTTTTTTTTCTATTTTTTAAGACAGTAAATACTATGATTTCAGTTAATTAATGTAACTAACGATTTACTTATTTAACCGACTTTTTAGTCGATACTTTATAGTTCCATGTCTGAAAAAAAAATTAACTGTTACGGCAACAGCCACTTTAAACCAAACTCCCATACATATGTGTGATATATGCTCTACTTTAGTCTTTAAAAAAATATTAATAGCAAAAACACAATAAACATGGGGGCATGTCCTTAAGTGACTTTTTCCAGCACCGAGCGCTTATAATGACGCACTTAGTGAAGCTTTCCAGTATCAAACCATCTACTTATTTACTACGTAACGATGTGTACTTTATAACAAGTTCTAGATATTTTATTTTATTCTCATTATTTCATAAACATAGATCGATGATATTTTTGTATATTTCATAGAAACAAAGATATGCTGAACATTTAATACACGGTGTCCAGAATTGGCCGCACAATAAGCACACCACATGAATCCTGGTCTAAATTGAAGACGAAAATGTTAGTGCCAAATGTTGTACGATAACGTTTTTCTTGCACAATATGGCAATACAGCACGGGAGTAAGTGCCTTCTTGCGCTCATAACATGACGGCTCGAACAGTGGTGGTCTGGTATCTGTGGAGCTCAAGAGGGGTATAACTCGGTGCTGGCTTGCCACATTGTGCAAGAAAAAAGCTATCGTACAACATTTCGCCACTTACTGTACATTTTCGTCTCAAATTTAGTGGGGTGCTTATTACACGGCCGTTTCTGGACATCCTGTATATACATGAAATATAACTTTAAATACACGACACGCGATATTTGTTGTGCAACGTGAGTTATTTCAAAATAAATTTACTGACTAGCGGCCTTCCAACAAAACTTTGCAACAAGGAAATGTGTGCTGCAGTAGTGACATGCGAGACAAGTGAATACGTAAATGTCAGCCTTCATTTTCCTACAGCACGCGAGAACACAATCAACAAGAAAGGCCTGATGACTGGCAACTATTTGTGTATCCATTGTAACTTACCACATCAACAGACTGAGTGACTGTGTTTCATCTGCAACATTAACCTGTTTCAATTTCAATTTATGTAAAATATTAGTCATATTTTATAAGTTTATAGGTTTTTAACTCCTAGAAACGTTCTGGACACACACAATATAATTATTTATAATTTCAACGTGTTTGAGTAATCTAATCTGTAAAAAATAATATATGGTACCATATAGAATCGGATCGCACTACAAAATGTAATGCACGAGTGGAACATATTTACTGTACAAGAACTAAATTACTACATAAGTTCGGTAATATGTTTGTCTGGTAACTAAGAAAACCTGACTTCGGTTGACAGTTCCGGCATTTATGTTCCAACCCTTTATAGTTCTGTAAAACTGTCTGCTATAACCTCTCTGCGACGAAATGTAAAGAAGTCCACTTAAGTAGAAGAACAACATTAATTAAGCTGTATATTGTAACTATTTTTCAGCGAATGTAATGAGACGAACCATGATTTGGTTTTACAGGCACGCCATAACAAAATAAAATATTTATAACGCCGGCGAAAGATTAAACAAAACTAAATGAAGGCATTTAATAACATAATGAAATTTCATTTTTTACTATTAGGCTATCTAAATTTAGAGGAACGAATTGGAAAATATCCATAAAATAATTATTTTTAGCTCTTTGCACCACACAAAATAAGAAAGCTCACAATCTACAAAAAGAAAAGAAATAACCATGAGTCATGATATTCAAACAGTTAAGAAAAACAAGTTTCACACAGTTAGGTAAGCTACACATATAAAGCATTGTTCTCAAGTAACTCGGTTACCTTTAACTATACAATGGTGCTTTTTCGCACTTCTTCATCCTATATGGATAAAGTAATATCATTAGATCGTTTTCTCAACAAAAAAAAGTGTTCTACATCATCTGACATAACAGCAAATTGAATTGTTTTCAGAATTAATAGGTTTGACTATTACAGGAATTAATTGAAAAATAAATTTTAATACTTCGTTTATATTATAATATAATTATTGAATAGCTATTGACTACCGATCAAAAACCTAAATATCAAGTAATATTAACAAAAGTCACTCCGATAGTGTACTGATATCTTACTCCGTGTCTGGACAACACTGGGTGCATTTACTTATCCATTCAATCACTTGCTACACCGATTATACTTTATCCAATTATATTCTATGTTTTGATATTAAGGCAGTTCGCGAAACACAGGTCTGCCGTCGGCTGTCTTTTCTATAAATGCACTATTTCAATTCGAAATTACTTCAGTAAGTTGTCGGACGGAGGGAGGAAACTTCGTGATTCTTCGGTAAAGAATTCGTTTCCCCTACCCTAGTTACGAAGACCTGACTCAGTCTTTGAACCTAATGGTGATTTCGCAAAACCAAATTTAGTTTGGTTTCAACACTGTGGTGTATTAAAAGCTAAACAAAATTCATTGCAAACTGATAATTAAATGCTAAACTTATCACTACTTAATTATTTCAATAACAAGACCAGGTTCATGACAATTGAGTCAGATACAACAATTGCCTACTTTAACATCCGTTGAGAATTTTTAACACGTTATGCCAAGTTGGGCGTGAGACATTTTTTGTTATTATTCCTCTAAACGTGAATATTGTTTCCCCAACAACTTCGTATGCAATTTGACAACTTATTGCTTATTTTACTGAATTACAAATCCTTACAGTTTACCATAAGGTTTTCTTACCTATAATTTGACGTAGATCGTCAACGGACAATACTTCACAAGTTGAATAAACGTCGATATATCGAACTCGACGATTTCGATAACGACCTCGAAAGGTCAGCCTGAGCCCCCGAAATTAAGGCCAGTATTTGTCAAAGTTTTCTGTAATATTATCGCACGGGGAAAAAAAAATATGTTGTAGGTATTCGACATGCAAAATTTATTTTGTGGTCACCAGTAAAATGTTTTGCTTTCACCACTGAAGTATCACGAAATTATCTTGTGGTTACTACAAAATAATTTTGCAAGGAAGACCTTCTACAAAACGTTTCTTTCAGTGCGACTGACCGAAACACGTGACATGTCGGAGTCGACCACGAGTTATTGACATGTCGAGTAGCTTTATAATATAATGAAGATGGATCGACATAGCCACGCCACATTCTAGCACAGACGAAGGACTCCTCCGGCTCTCGTGGGACACGTGACGTCACGAGGCGGCCCCTTGACCTTTACGACGGACTGTGGCGCAGACATACGGGGAAGGCGGCCGCTGGGCTCGGCCTCGCCTGTGTATCTCCCCCGAGCGGTCGAAGAAGGCGAATTTCATTAGTCGGCTGTGTCGCGGATACCGCCGTGCACTCTGTGCGCGATCGCTGCCCTCCGCACTCGCGGTAATTAAGTTCTGAGAGTCGAGCTGCTCGCCTGGGTTAATTACTTGGCGAAACAGTAATGCCACAGTTTGAATGGAAAATCCAGAGTATCATTTCAACTGCCGCAAAGGGTTCACGAAACCAAACACGATGAAAAAAAAAATTCAGTAGTCGGATTCGTACTGATCTGAACGTGTCCGGTGATCAACTCAACTCTACAATATAACAAAACAAAATATTTTTTAAATAATTAATAAGTAATATTATATACACTCTGATAGTAATACGGATGTACATCAACATATTTAAAAAAAAATATTTGTTTAACAATCCGCAAGAATTTTGACATTATATGGTAAACTGAACATGTATCGTGATATACCTTAATATCTTATTAACAACTTTGCGGGCTTTACAGAATTCGAAAGTATCTGTATTCTGAGTTCACTAGGTTACCAACAGAGAGCAGGCATGTGTAGTTTCGAAATCACGTGACCAATGTTCACATGTAAGATCATAATTTAAATGTTTAACATTATTTCTGTTACTGAAGTTCAAAGCCTCAATATCACGCAATATGACAGGTTTACCTTATATGAGATATAATAAATGATTAGTTGCATTAATATTAATACCAAATGTCAAGAGAGCAAAACTGTAAAGGTGAAAAAGGGAAAAATAACTTACGTGTTTCGTTATTAAACGCAAGAAATCAACCAATTTAAATAGCAAAATTTGTAAAGCTTACATGGTTTAAGAAGATTTTATTCCAAAAACCTAAGAATTATGTTTTGTACTATTAACTGCTTGGGTAATTTATTATTATTATTATTATTATTATTATTATGTTACGTAATACTACGTGAACAGTTATAATGGGCATAATCGCAGGTGGCTTCTTCCCCGCTGCCAGACGGCAGAAATATACTACTCTTGCCTTTTCCTAAAACTACACGTTGAGCACGTGTTATTCTGGAGACCTGAAAAATTCGCGTTTTCTTTTGGCCCCAAGCTATAATTCCAGCAAGTGTAAGTTCGTGCTACTTTCGCAATTGGCCCGTGACTTATTTTACACATCCTAGAAGTCGCTTAGCCAATAGTACAGAAGCAACTAAATGCAGGCCCATATCACTGCGTCATCGAGCAGCCAGTGAGCAGATAATGTCTGCTTGAATACACACATGTTCTTGGAGGCTAGCCTACATGTCTGTTAACCCGCGAGTTTTTCCGGTCTATAGTAATTTCACAAAAAAATAAATATATATTTTCTTTCTAATTGTGAAGTTTCTGAATGCTGCTTTTATCTGATGTATTAAGAAAATCTGTACAGGCGAGAGTATAAATGTTTTCATTTATACTCGAATATACGGGCCTAGCAGTTTTTATTACAAACAGATAGAGCCCTGATTTTGTAGAGAAAATATTCCTTTCAATGCCTGACGTACCCACGTGGAGCAATGCTTCATGGTCAGCGACTGTACGTTCTAACTCTCGCTGCTCTTGGAGTTACACAGACAAATCACAGCCGTTTGTTGTCAAAATTTCCTTATTCCTATTGGTGCAGTCAGATGAAAAGCTTGTCTGAACCAAGACATGCTGCGATTAACCACGAAGAAGAACAGCCAATGTGCACGCAAAGCATTTAAAACAAACGGTGCAAAAGTATTTTCGCAATAAACTCTTGTATCTTTTAGTAGACTCATTATAAGCAGTTTTTTACTGAGTGTACCATTAAACATAGTTTGTAATTTTTTTTTTTAAGTTTGCAGGAGATTTTGAAGCATTTTGGCGTAGTAAATGTGTAAAATAGGACTCTTACTTAATGAAAAATTCAAGGAGAAAAAGAACATTAGTGAGCCTAAATGTTAACAGTTTTAGTAGTTTCGCATATGTACAATACATGGTTCGTTTTATAGACATTCACTGTGACTGTTCTTACTGTAACGAAACATTTTTTTGGCAGTCATCGTTTTGAATATTTATGCCATATCAAATTTCAGATTCGCACAAGACCGTTTTATAATAGAAAGGAAAACCAACTTACACAGATAAATGAAACAGTTTACACTGTAGTGCAGTGTTATTGGCTACACCAAGAAATGCATGAAAATCGTATTGAATTATTTTCTTAACTTTTTTTTGTAATTCAGAATATTGGCAAATTTTTCATTTAAAAATCAAATTTTTTAACAACCGTAATATACGTCTAAAAAAACATATCGCACCGATATAAAAAATTTTTAGACACTTGAATTATTCCGAGAACTTCCTCTTTAAAACAAAATAAATAGGCCCTACTCAAAAATAATAAGTGATCTGTGCGTGACAATTCGTATTTAAGTCTTTAGGACAGCAACCCGATTATGTGGTTATTGCAATATTTTACTTTCAGTGGGAGAAACTACGTAATTTTATGTGAAGTACCTAAATACATTTTTCTATGCAATTTACCGCAAGCTTGATTATGACAGAAACTTTTTATAAGTTCAACAGCGTGTAAAGGAGCAACTGCTTGCTAAGCATGAAAAGAACTACGCGCAATGGACGCTGCAATATTTCCTCCTCTCGCCCGTGAAATCTTCAGCTAGGACTCAATTTATTAAAGCGGAGCACAGGGAGAATAATGGCGGCAAGCAGACGAACGATGCTAAACGAGCGTGTAAATGTCTAACAAGCTTTTTTCTGTACCTCTAGCTTCACTGATGGCCCCACGCCAAACATCTTCTTGTGTACTGCTTCGTTATTCTCTGACGGTTAAGGAAAATGGACTGAAGGTGTTCTGAACATAAGTACGCCACTAATTGTGTCCCTTTCATTCCGCACAAAGAATGTTTTTTAATTGTAGCTCCAACCTTACCTTGTGACATAAAAGGGCGTTACGCAACACGAGAATGCATATTCTGTCATGATGAGGGATTCCTGTAACATATTTTCGCTGCAGAAACGTCTGTTTTTTTAATAAGAAATTTTGTTAAATAATAGTAATATCCATATGTGTCTCGGATGAAGAGAATATAATATTTCAAGAAACATCTAAAAATATTACACATTCGCACAAAACTCTAATACTAATTCTATATTGGCACAAGACTGCAAGTTTCTGAAGTTAACAGAAATGTAACAGAAAATATACTATATGGAATATGATTAAAGATTTTACTGTAAGAGTGCGAGCTTATGAAAATAATGAATAGTAAAAAGTACAGAAGATATTCAAAATGAGATAGTATGTTATTTAATTTTAGATTCGTTTGTAACTGAACAAATGTGTACGGCTTCAGCATAACTTTTAAACATCAGAAGATTTATTTACTGAGATTAATTGTAACAGGCTGTTCTGTCATATCGTGATTACATTAGGACATATTATATAATGTTAAGAAAGATTAAGCACTTAATCCATGTCAGGAAATACCTTAGTACAAAACTATAGCTGCGATAATGTAAAATAAGGTTGACTGAAGCTATGTTACAGGTAATGCACACTTTAATACGGTGTGCAGAGCTGCAACATTTCACTGAAGAACTACTCAACAAGCGAGAATGCCTACCTATGAATAGCAATTTAAAGCACACCAAATTGTACGATGGCGGTTGTTATGTGACGAGTGTAATGTGGCTCCTGAAACAAATCAAGATTTAAGCAGTTCCGAGGTATGTGAAAGTATTAACTAAATATGTACTTTGTGTAATATAAATAAACTATTCAATTTATATATATATCAGAACATCAACACGGAACACTATAAGTATAAATACATGATATAGTGGTTTCAGGAGCAACATTTTTCTTCCATAACTTTTCCACCATGACAAACCCCTGCGTTTGTAAACTGTGCACGCATTCTGTCGGGAAGAAAGTACAACTAAAATGTAATCGATGTCTCGATTGCTACCATAAAGAGTGTGTAGGTATGTCTGCTACGGATGAAGTACTGAAAACATGGACATGTCAGCCATGTTTGAGACAAACACCACGCCAGACAATTGAGCCTTCGAATGAAGACATTATGCAACTACTTAAAACTATCCAAGAAGAGCAAGCAAAAAGGGAAATTGATCTAAACACATCATTAAACTTGTGTCACGAGAAACTTGACGACAATATGAAAATTATTGCGCAGCAAACCAAACAATTAGCAGAATGTCTGGAGAAGATCACAACTCTACAGGATGAGAACAGTTCG